>WYDI02034002.1:17429-69246 GCA_009867235.2 Psittacus erithacus | reverse complement strand
CCCGCTGCTACGTATCAAACTTGGCGACTCACTTCCTCACTTCTTCTCAGAAACACGCCATTTTCCACCCCGCCACCAAAGCCACCTCATGGGTCCAGCCCAGCCCTCTCGCCTGCCGGAGCATGAGGCCTCCCCGGCGCCGCCCCGGGGCTGCTGCTGTCCAGTCTGCCCACCTCCCTTCCGCCGCAGCTGCCCTGGCCCACGGCCTCCGTCCCCTTCGCGCCTCGACCGCAGGACACCGCCCTCACGGCCCGAGGTCCCGCCGCAGCCCAGAGAGAGCGGAGCCGAGTCGGGGCCGCACTTACCCCGCCGCCGCGCTGCGCACTGCAGCAGCGCCAGCAGCAGCAGGAGCGGCCCCAGGGCCCGGCCGGTCCCCGGGCTCATGTCCCCGCCGCCGGCTTCGCGCCCTGTGATGCTGCACGGCCGCGGTGCCTCCGCATCCTCCCCGCGGGTGGAGGGTGGGACGGGAGCCCGAGGGGAGGGCGTCGCGCTGCCTCCCGGTGGGGCGGGGGCACCCCTTATCGCCACTGCCGCCGCGCCCTCGGGCCCCCCCCCGGCTTTCCCCTCGGGGAGGCCCCTTTCCTACCGCGGCCGAAAAGCCCTTCCCCGCAGAGCCCTGGCACAACCCCTTTCCTTCCCCAGGACACCGCCTCTGCCCGGCCAGGCGAGTGGCAGAGCTGATAAGGGCTGTTGGTGTGTGCAGCAGCGGGCCTTCACTCCGGGAGGGGGGAGAAGCGGAGGGAAGGGCTATTTATGATTCCTGGGAAAGGGGGAAAGGCATCTAGGAGGTTACCCCTCTTCGTATGTGGCAGCTGTGCTCCTGCGGGACTGGCGGCGGTGGGCTCCTCCTGCCCCGGCAGCAAATGGGACTGTGCAGCACCTCCCGGGCGGTGGTGTGGAGGAAGGGTGGCCACCAGCAGGTCCTTGGGCCTACCAGGGCAGTGCTACAGCCCCGCATGTGGAAGGGCCAGCATTCCTCTATGCTGCTGCACACTGCTGCTGGTACCGTCTGCACGCTCCCCGTGCTACAAATGGATGAAAACCTTGTAAACCACCAACGCTTGTACTTGAAGTGAAGTAACATTTTCTCCTTGTGGGCCTTCACCACAGGGAAATCCCAGAAACTTGGATTTTAATGAGTGCCAGTGGCGCTGCCTGAAGAGTTGTCTAGAAGAAAGGTGATCCTGAAGCTCGTGGTCCTCATTCAGGTCTGTGAGCCACACTTTCAGAGAGCTGTGTAAACCTGTATTTATCTGCAAATGCAGTTGACCAGTTATCACAGCTACAGTAGGGGACTGCCAAAGAGATGACTGGCAGATGACTAACACAAAGATAGATTGAGGCATACTTGATACACTCTAAAGAGCTTCCCAACAAGGCTTTGCTCATGTGCTATGTTGGCTTTACATTAACGTTCTTTAATGTTGACACAGTCCATTCCTCCACCAGCACTGCATTTAAGTGACATAACCTTATCTTATGCTATGTCTGTGGAGTTACAATGACAGAAACTGAACAATCTGTGTCTGATTTTGATGGAAGCAAAACACAGTTTCGTAAAACTACCAGCTATTGATTTATGTAAGCTGGCCTGGGCCAGTGGTTTTTAATTGTTGTTCTGTCTACATTTTTAACCAGCTTCTGCTATCCTTATTCACCTCGATCAGGCCACAAAGTGACCTGCATCTTAGCAGTGGCCAGTTACGTTGCAATTGACCTTACTTTTGGAACAATGCTCTATAGATGTCAGTACTGCATTTTTCCATCTTAAATCACTGAAACTGGAGGCATGCCTTCTCAGTGGTCACAAGTAGTTTACCACAATAAGGAATGACTCAGAGAGGAATTATTCTGCGCCACATAGTAAAAGTGGTTTGGAGGGGTTTTTTCTCTCTCATAGCAGCCCAGCAAGTTGCAGGCCCATAATAGCTGCAATTTCTGCTGTTCCTTTCATAAAAAAGTAGTGGGAGCAGCTGCTTGTAATTATGAACACCTTGCACAGCAAACAGGAAAATAATTTTGGCAGCAAGCCTGAAGAAATGTATCATTATATTATAAAGAGAATAAGTTAAAAAATGCACTATAAACATTCTTTAAAGAAAGTAACAAGGAAGTGTATCAGCTGAAGAAAATACACGGCCCAGAGTGGAACTCCTTGTTTTGTTCCAGTCTAGTATGTATTCAGCAGCTGATTAGTTGCTGCTTAAGACATTCTTCAGAACAGCATAATTAAACTACTCAAAATGGCTCCTTTAAATTACGTGTATGTTGTTTGCATATCTAAATTTAAAGCACAGTCAAATGAAGCGTTGAAAGATGTTGAGAGGTCATCTATTCTGTCTTTCTCCTCTATGACAATATAGGCTCTACTTAAATGATTCCTGACATACTTGTCTAACTTGCTGTTTACAGTGACGGTGATGTGGAATTCACAGCAATCCCAAGAAATCTGTTCAACTACTTTGCTCTCTTTGTAATCTGAAAATGGTAATCTAAGGTTCAACTTAAATTTAAGTTAAATTAACTTTCAGTTAAATTAAGTCTTTTTTTTCAGTTTGCAATAGACTCCCAACACCCTTCAAGATCTGGACACAGGTTTGAATCAGCCACTGAAATGAGTCACAGATCGCTTCTGCTCTGAAGTCACCTGCGCAAGTCCTGAGTTCATTCCTTTAGGAAGACAAAGATTTAGGAGGGTAAGACAGGTCAGTGCCCTAGTATGAAAACACAGGATAATGTCCACATAGATTTTCTGTTCTGGATAGGAGAAGGTTTTGAATCTTTTCACTGTCAAACTTCAAGGATCTAGTTTGTAATTACAGTATTTCCTTTGTCCCTATTCAGTCTCACTACCCAGAAGACATCTGTACCAGTATTTGCTTCCATTTCTCTTCTTTGTGATAAGAAAACAGTTGTGGTGGTCAAAGTAATTTAATTCATCCAGAGACACTTGGAAGTTTCCTGTGCAGTTTTTCCTTGCAGCTGTTTAAATGAAGGTAATTGAAAATCAGAAATGCAAGGAGGATGAAACAGCTCCTCAGCCATCTGGATTTGTTCTGTCTCCTTTATAGACAGTGAATGTCACTGTGTCATCTAAATGACATTCTTTTGCAAGGATATTTGGCATAGATTTCACTACTTATTCTGACACATAAAGGCAACATATTTGCTACTAATGGCTCCTTCATTAAACGTATTTTTAAAAACACAGCAAACGTCTTCAACCAGAGTGAATAAATGTAATTTATCCTTGTTAACAGATCTCTCAGCTATTCATAATGAAGTTGCATTCTTAAATAGCTTGCTAGCAGGTACTTCTTTTCAGCTGACAGTGAAAAGAGTAACTGCAACTTGATGGAAGGTTCTTTCCATCTGAGTTCTGCCTCTCTTGCCTATTTAAAGCAAATCAGATTAATAACTGGTTTCTGGTTATCCTCATAATTTCCAGAATAAGCAACAGCAATTGTTGAAGCAGAAATAACAGAAAAATTGGCTGACCCTTTAGCTTCTAATGAAAATGCTTCAGTAAATATGGTGCAGAAGTTTCTTCTGCATTCTCTTGTAGTGAATTTTGCTACAAAGGAAATGTTACCACTTGAGTTGTTTGTAGCATTTCTGTACTCTCTGATGTCTCAACTCCTGACAAATGAAGTCAAATGAAAAAAAGAAATGGGATTTCTGCAAAAGAATTGAACTGAGAAATACCTGAATTTGAACCTTAAATATTGAATGCTTCTCCCTCAAGAATAGGCTTTGGATGAAACAGATGTCAGAGCATGCCAGGTACATCTCATAGCAAGAGCGTGGTAGGTGATAAAGCCCGCTGACAGTTGCTACTAATCAGAAAAACAATTCTACAGAGCAAAGGGGCTGCTGTCTGTGGGTTTTAACGCAGGAGTAGGAGCCCAAACTGAGCTTCGCCACAAACTCACTGTAATCTTTGATAAGATAACCACTTTCTGGTTCTGTACGCTTCTCTCTCCCACTTAATTGTAAAACTGGGATAATATTCCTACATAGGTGTGTTCAGGCTTAATACCATAAAAGCAGGCCTGAGATGATGCAATGTAAACTTCTCTGATAGAGGCTTTGATGTCACTACAATCTGCCTCAATTTTAAACCACAAAGACTTAGCATCAGAGAGCTTATGGGGCAGTATCCTAATATTGCTGTATCTTCTAATATCATGCAAGAAAGCTGCTGTCTAGTCATTGCTTCTGATTGTTCCGTGCTGTTATATAGAAGCTGTGCCATTATTTTGAGGGCTATGCTAACTGAAGGCAACAGTTAAGAGAGAGGAGTAACAGCATTCCTTTCATATATTTAAAAAAAAAATACTCCCCAAAAAAACTCCAAAAACCCAACCTAGTGCTGTGATTTTATTAACTCCAGATAAATGAGCAGCCATCTTTTCCTTTCTGATCCTACCAGTACCTGCTAAAATCAGAAGAGAAAGAACTAGGTAATAAGCTTAGTTCTTCTTTCTCTGCCAGATTCCCCAAGCTTGTCCGCAGAGGTGCTGGCCTTACTATTGCAGCAGCACAAAACTTAATAGCAACTTAGAGATAAGGCAACAATTAATGATAATTTCTCTGATAGGTACAGAAAGAAAACCAAATCCCGCTGATTGTGTTATCCTTCTCTCACCATTAGCTTTGCTATATTTTGGGGCAAGTTCAATGTAGATGTGCTATAATGCATATGAGAAACATGGCAACTTGTCAAAGTGTATCATCTATGTAAAAAATTCCATACACAGATTATATAAGAAGGGAAACCCAAATACTGACTAGAGACTCTAAACCAAACAGTTCTCCTCAAGCTGTCCAGGCAGCTAGGGATCCTTTACCCACAGCTTCTTTCCCTGCAGACCAAAACGGTATTTTTTGTCAATCTCATATTTGCATCAACACTTTGAAATGGGAAAGAAGGTGGGAAGAATCTAGTAACCAAACCTTTCCTAGTAAATACCTTGACTTTCCCTCCCTGAGTTGTTTTGTAAGCAATCCAGCTTTCACATGCTGTTTATCCAGTTTTAAAGAAACTGTTGTTACCTCAATTAGAAAGTACCACGAGTTACTGTGTTTTTAGACTCCGGGAGCACAAGGCCAGCAGGACGAGTTGGATTTCAGATTCATAACACAATGTATTCATTTTTGGCATACAAAAAGTGAGAGCTTTTGTCTGGTCTCTCAAAATGCAATTATGTATATAACTATTATTTACAGTTACTGGAAATCAGAAGAGAAAGAGACCCTGGGTGATGACATTTGTACGTTATCATAAATTGTGGTAAAGACATAAGACTGACATTACTAGGGAAATAAAAGGTCATCTAGTTGTGTTTTTGGTTTTGGTTGGGGTTTTTTTGTTGTTTTTTTTTGTTTGGTTTGCTTTTGTTTTTGTTTTGTTTTTTATGTATCAATTGCAAAGCTGACAACCTTATTTATCTTCAGTTTACAATATGCCCACAAGACTCTCCAAGATGATCAGTAATGTTGCTATTCAAAAACAGATTTTCAATAGAAGACCACTTACCACAGTAACTGAAGGTTGAATTCTGTCTAGTACTGAACATTTGTTATTGCACCATAAAAATACAATAGCTGCATGTTTCACTGCAGGTTATCACAAGATTAAAATATTGTGCATATTAACTGTGCTTTTCTAAGCAGCCTCTGAAGGACAGATTTGTCCAGAAACATGTAATTTTTCTGCTAGATTAAATGAGACAGTTAAGTGACCAAGATACCCCAGCAAGAGAGGATGTTGTTGGTAACATATTACGGTTGTGTCTGATCCTTCAGAAACATTTTTTTCCTTGTCTATTTTCCTGCTGATGGGTAGCCATATGACCATGAAAATATTTCTTAAGGGCCTTTATTAAAGTCTAATGCATCAAAATAAAAACTAAGTGACAATTGTGATCTTCCCATGGTACAAATTTGGGAAAATCTAAGGTCCATGGAATAAACAGGTATAACAGCAGAAGATACATAGTAATAGAACACGTTGCTCAAAGAAAAACAGTTTACACAAGCAGCAGCCATAGTCCTGCACTGAGCGCTGAATAAAGGGCTTTACAAAGAGTTCCTGGAAGTTCTTTGGGAATTTTACAAGCACAGATAGAATGCCCTGAAAGTGAAATTAGCCCATGCCATCTTGTGACAGGCAGGCTGTAACCAACATTGCCAACCCAGAGTCAAAAGAGTGAAAAAGACATTTATACCATTAATAGATCTTAGCATCAAGAAGCATGGTGGTTTGTATCCCTGTGGTTGAATAAACATTGAAAGATCTTATTCTGAGAGATGCTTAAGCTTGAGAACTCAAAGAGCAGAGTGTATTGTCATTTACTGTTGAAGCAGAAGGCACTCAGCAATTGGGATAAGTCTCCTTTCAGAATCTTCAACTAGTTCATTATCTGATAGACCAGTGAAGGCTCTGAGAAAGGATGAGCTTGTTGAAACACATACAGGTAAAGAGTGAACCCTTTGTGCTTTCTGCAAGATAATTAAAGCCTCAGCAAGAGAGAATTTGAAGTTACTTAGTCACACTGAGAACATACAAAAGGAAAATAACCATGTAACCAAATGTAACACAACCAAATGTCATTGTGAATGAAGATGTAGAAACAGCTTTCAATTAATAGATGTGACAGAAGACAGTGCTTAAGTAGCAAACCGTTTTCAGAGACTTACTGCGCTCTTAAATAGAGAACTGCTTTCACAGCTTTGTAAAATGAGGAGCCTTAATTACACAATTCACAAGATATTTCCAAATCTGTTGAGATGAGCCAAATCTGCATATACAAAAGTGACATTTTGCTGAACACACTGTATTGCTACTGTCAGATCTCATACCGCTTTGGGGCGATTTGGCTTTGGGAGACAGTTGAAAATAAGAGGGAAGGAAAAGAAAGAATGGTTTAGAAATGCTGAAAAATCAGCCAGCAACATTGCTATGTTCTTTGGTAAGAACTAAACCTGACAATTTCATTTTTTGTCAAGTCTTAACTGAAAGGTTTTAGTGAGAAAAGAACCCACAATCCTCCCTCCAAGCACCCATCCACATTGCAGTGACTAAAATAATTCATGGAGCTGCAGACAGTTCCTCCCAGATAATCAGCAGAATTCATAGAACTGAGCAGAAGGCTTATCCTTCTTTCCTTAGCTTTTGACATAACCTTATGTCTTGTATTTTTACAGGCAGCGATACTTATACACCAAACAACGTTTGCAAATAGGTGCTCTAGGGGTGTACTAGGTACCACCATAGCAGAGTAGAAATAGAACTTGCATCCAGCCACAGAACCTGCAGCATTATCCAATATCCTTCAGTTACTTACATTCCTATAGTTTCCAAGCATGGAATAATGTGGCTTTTCAGATCAAGATGGCTCTGGAGGGGAGGAAAACCCACACAGAACCCTCAGTAAAAGCTATTATAAACCCTTCATCACAGAAGGACACCACATGGACACAGAAGAGAACCAGTCAAACCATAGCTAGAAATACGTTGCACAGGACATTTAATGCAGGTGCCACAGAAGGTACACCATTGCTTTTCAACCAAATAATTTGTAATGCTTGAATTAAAAGCTAAGATTCTCTCAGATGGACACTGGCTAGCTGTACTTGAAGCAGACTGCAAATAAAAAACAAGACCTAAGAGTGTTAGCTGGGTAAACTGACTTAGTCTAAGCAGCAAGTATCAAGGACTGAGACTTAAGTACTATTCTCTCATAAAGTAAACTAAATTAAACTTAAGACTAAAGTAGTATTCTTCTTACAAGAGGTCTTTTGGGGTCAAGCAACTCATGTTGCTGCCCTACAGTATTCTAAAGAGGTTTGTCCTCATTGTCAGAGGACAGTTTCTGTTGCATTTTTTTGTAGCATGTGAGCCAAGTTTCTGTTCGACAGCAAAAGCATCAGTCTGGAAACAGTCTCTGAGAGGATTCACTTCAAGGTCTCTTCTCCCCTGCCTCTACCTCCCATGCTTCCTCTCACCTATATATTCTACCACATGACTTCCACTTTCACATCTTTTGTTTCATATCCCTGTACTCGCCTGCTACACTCTGAAGAACTCAAGCCCAAATATCCGAGAGCACTTGAGAAAATGCAAGAAGGGTTTCTTTTATTTTTAAAAAATACAGTATCTTGTGTCCAGCTCTGTAAATGGGTGAGCCCCAGGGCTGTAGAGTAATCTTCTGGCACTGATACAAACCATATGAGATTTTATCTGATGGCAAATCCGCCACTTACTGACCTTTCTGTTTCAGGTTGCAAGTAAGAGAACAAATTCTGGTGCCAGAAAAATTATACTCATGCTTTTACAAGTGATTTTTCATTTTCCAAGATGGACACTTACATTAACTAGGGAAAAATAATTACTTGTGATTATAGTACTGGGGTACAGCAGGCAAGAATTTGAGATTTACTTTTTAGTTGAAGAAGACAACAACTGGAATTCCGCTCTCCTATCACACCTCCTCTGGCAAATCAAGAGTTGCACTTGGGGACTATGTACCTAGCATTTGGAGAATATGCATTTTGCTGAAAGCTTCAGTCCAGTCTAAATTGAATTAGATTTTTCTCCCTACAAAAGCATCTGCATTCAGCAATTGGTAGCAGCATAGTTTTCACTAGATTTGCTCACTGCTCTAGTCACAGCCTTGATACATATACGAGACTTCAGATGCTTCAAGATCTGCTGGGCTTGTACTTAGTGGCAGACAAATTCTTGCCAGACTGACTGAGATTTTTAGCTCAGAAAGAGGCACTGCACTCCCCACATACCTCTATCTATTGCTTTACACTACAGCCAGTTTACCATCAATCCTGAAGTTTGGGTGCAAGAACAAAAAGGTCTAAATTAGTGTTGTGTAACACAGAAAAGGACAAGCAGAATATGAAAGAAAATTGATCAACAAGAAAATTGGCAAGCAGACTGCTGACAGCAAACGATCTTTTACAGCCACTATTTAAAGTTTTTAAAGTCTTTGTGCAAGTGATACAAACTTGAATCCTAAGGTAAGAAAGGTGAGGCCCTAAGGCTTAAAGCCTCAAAGAATGAAGCAATCTTCAACCGCTGTATCGGCTCAGGGCTGTAGAATAGATTTCCATTCTCCTGAAAATGAGAATTTCTACCCTGCTCAGTGGAAAGTTTAGATGCTGCTGAACTTCAACTATCACTGAAGATGTGCATTTGTCCTTTTAAAATACTTCTGAGAAATATTGTTTACATGGTTGCATGTGCTAAAACAAAAAAAAAAAACAAACCCAAAACCAACAACAACAACGGAAAAAAAAACCAAACCAGAAAATAAGAGTTTATTAGCTGCATAATTATAAGGAAAAAAAACCCCAAACCAAACCCCCAAAAACACCAAACCCCATAGCAACAGACAAGAAGAACACAGGAAAATTTAGGAGAGTACAGCTGTAAAGACATTTATTAAAAGGCATGTTACAACAACTAAAGTTAGGAAAAGAGCTAGGTATAGATACCAAGCAATCAGCAAATACACTAAACTAAAAGAAACAGCATTAAAAAACCCCTAATTAAGCATGCACTACATAGTCAGAAAATAGGTTTCTTTAATATTACATCTCCTTTTCAGTTCCAAGTCATATTAACAGACATGGAATGCTTTTCGTGCAATGACGCAAAGATGCTTTACAAATCAAAGCTATTGCTTATTAAAGTATACATTTTATTTTTTTATATAAAACACTTTACACTTCCATTTGTTCCCCAGAACACTTTTACCAGGTTTAGAAAAACCCACAAAATGTGACGTTACAAATATTTACAGCATTTTCTTGGGTTAGATGAACATTTTTATAAACTGAAAGGGAACATCTATGAACAGATCATGTAAAATGAGGGAATGTCAGCAATTCTTAGCCATGCTTTATAGGTCTTTAAAACGGCACTAAAAGTAGTCCATTAACCTTTTTCTTATCTCACATTCATTTTCCACTGGGTTTCATCCACCAATAGTGATCTCAAGTAAAGGCTACTTTTCATTGGGTATTCCCATCAGAAATGAGCATGAGACAGAACATAGGTTTTCCAGAAGATGTCTCAGTAAAACCAGAACCATCAGTCTTTGGTCAGAAAATGAAGTGATGTTCTGATGCAAGAATCTGAGTGGCTAGTGACCTTTGTTTTGTGCTGCTGCAGTTCTAGGGTGAACCTTTGCAGAAAGTGGGTAACATATTCAAAAAGATTTGGAAAGTGCTTAAAATTAACTAAGTACATAGGTGGTAGCTTCCCACTCATAAACAACATGCAGTTTCCAAGAACTGAAAACCTGCTTACAGTGACAACATTAGTCTGCTAAGGTAAAATCTTTCTTCATCTACGTAAGCATTTAATTTCTTTGGGACTGCTTCAGGCACAACATGTTATTACTATCCAAGGTTAGAAATAGGTGGATTATGCTTGGATTCCTGCATATTGTGGTACAAAAGATAAAACTGCAATGGTAAAAAAAGCTGAAACAGCTGTAATTCATTTCTTGTATAGTCAGTAGACAACATTCATTTTTAACAACCTAAATATACAACTTATAGGGGAAAATAGTATGTATTAGACTTAAGACAGCAACAGATATGAAAAACCCCTACATCTAAAACTACTGAAGGCACATAAATTTTGGTCCAATTTTGTGTGTCGTCACTCCCCCTCCCCGCAATAAACCCTGAACATAAATACTTCAGAAATTCTCCATTCTTTCTTGAAATAATTCACAATCCCTAACTGTTCAGATTTGCTTTGAAAAGAGCAGGCAAACCATCTTGCATATAGCAAATAAATCTTCAGAAGTCAGTTAGAAGATAAAGTTAATACAAACAAAAGGTAGTTCTGCTGTAGATAACAACGTACAGGGCAAAAGGTAAAGGGAAAACAATTCATTTTGTAAGCAGTTGACCTCTCATTTGAAAAACTGCAGTATGACCTAACAGTATAAAATGACAAGAAGTAGGTCCACATGCCTTATAAGAAAAAAACTCATCACTCTCCTACTGATCTGAACCAGAGGATCGCAAGATACTTGATTACACAAACCACACTGGCAGTATTATCAGAGAGGTGAACAGTCTTCTCAGCATGCAGACAGGTTTGCCATCTGTAATCATAGTATCATATGTAGGCAAATCTCCTCAGATATGTGGAATATTTTGGGCATAAAATCAGAGCACAAAAAATATGCACAGCTGACAGGACCAGCAGATAAGGCAACCAAGTCAAATTACAAACTAAAGTTTCAGAAATTCTTCTGATGTTCAAAGTCCTTTGAAGAGATTCAAAGAATCGAAAGTTCTAACATTATGCAACAAATCACAGGTCATTTGAAAAGGCACTAAGCTGGTCCTAGGTTGTTAAAAAGGCTATCACACACTTTGAACTGAGGGTGAATTTGCAAAAATATAGAGCTGGGGTAACCTAAAGCCGATTTATAGATTTAATATATACACAGGCAGAAAACTCTGCCCTCAACCATTCCAGTAACTGTAGTCAGGATATAACTACCAGTGGCTTAGAGTACAAGTTCTGGGTTACACTATGATTCACAAATAATTTAAACAGAAATTGAGAACTTATATTAAAGAAATTATGAACCTATCTTCAACAGCTTAAGGCCACTGTATAGAGGAAATGGAGCCAGAATCTTCTTGTTACACAAGAAGTTTGCACAGTTACAGGACAAAAGGCGACAGTCATAGGATGCAGTACGTTTAAAGCCTAATTGCATATTAGATAAAAAACGAAGCAGTCAAATGAGGGCAGTCCAGCACTGGAACAGTGAGAAGAATAAAGAATTTGTAAACTCTCAATTCTCAGAAATACTGAAAACTGGACAATTCCCCGAGCAACTGCTCAAAGTTGGCCCTAACACAACTTTGAGTAAAGATTAAGGCCTCCAGAGGTTCCTTTCCAGACTACACCACTAAGAATCTGTAGAATAATCCCATTCTTTCCCATATCTTGCTGCTTTTTTTTTTTTTCCCCACAGGTATCATTGCTCATATAACCAAGAAATGAGATGCAACTGTGCTTTAACAGCTAGGTACTAAAGAGCCAAACACAAAGTCCAAGAATTACTCCTTTTGTCTTGATCCTTGACTAACAATTCATTATGATAAACAAGGGGTTATGGGTTTGCTTTTAATTATTTAAGGCAGACTACTGATTGAGATAAATTAGCCTTAACTAGTGCATTCGTTCTGCAAACCAAACACTAAGATGCACTGTTAGTTTTGAAGCTTGTCTGTACTTTCTGTAAAAGCAAATCTCCCTAAGAAGCAGCATCTTTAAAATATACACAAATCTAAAATTAAGTTGACAGAAATAGCTCAACTACAGAAATACAATAAAGGAGAATGAAAACAAGACACACGATAAATATGTAACAAAACCAAAAAGCCTTTATTGTCTTTTAATTTTTAACAGACTTAGAGTTATCTTACACTAAAAAACCATAAATGTCTTCTAACTTACAGATGCCTACATTTCAAACAGCAAAGAGTTCAGAGCTGATATTAGCTATTTCTAACACTAAGTTAAAAGAGAAATTAATCTTTTCTCTTTTTGAGAGAAAGTCAGAGGCCCTCATCCCTTTATGCTTGATTAAGCTTTCCCATCTTCTGCTGTCAGTCAATTAATTAAAATGCATGATTCACATGTTTGTATACACACATTATCAGTATCCCTGTACCACTCCTGATATTGCACATGTCAGTATGAGATCTCAAACTTAAGGCTCCATTTGTCCTGCTTTAGATTTACATTCATATCTAACACGATTCCTCTCCACTGTAGCTGTAATTCTTGAGAAAAGTGACAAACCATATTTTATGGATAATGGTGTGGTATTATCAAAGCAATTTGTGTGCAATAAACAAAGAACATTCCCAGTCCAGCAAGATTCGCTAACTGGAATTAGTGTGAATCAATGCGACTGCTAACAAGGTAAAACATAGACATGAATTAGAATTAAGTATCCTGGTGAAAAAGAGTCTATGCAAAAAAGCAAGCCTTCTTACAACTGCACTTGGCTAAAAACATAAATGCGTAATTTTGTATCATTCTCTGGCGCCCCAGAATTACTTATTTTATTTTTTTTTCTTTTTTTTTGTAATTTGTTTCGAACTTCATGAAACTGAATTAGCTATTTCTAGAAGAGGAAAATAGAAAGACCACCTTAAATTCCACTGGTAACATTCTGTGTAAATCCTAAACCAATCTGACTTTTCAGTAAATAGTATATTCTGAATACTGATTTATTTGTGTTGCATGGCACTTATTATCACTGCACACATATTTAGCCAGCATTTTATATACTGTCAAATAGCACAATTCTTTGCAGACTGGCAATATCTTTACTATGATCGGCTCCTGCAAGAAGGCAAGCTAGTTTTTCTCAAAATCTTGTTGATTTTGAGAAATAATACAGAGAGAAAATTTGAAAAAGCTTACTACAGAATACTCAAGGTCCTATCAGAAACATGCTTTTTCTTTGAGAAAGACAGACAGTCATACAATTCATACAAATTAATGAAAAAAAACCAAAAGTGGCTAAACAATTCAGCAGTAGTTAGAAGAAAATAAATGTTATGCTTGAGAGGAATAACTCTCTAAAAGGTAGTTGACACAAGAAAGAAAATATTTACTAATGAAATTTAATTTTTTTAAACAAAAGTCATAAAAGTTTATATGTACTTGAAACACCAAAGCTAACTCTATCTCAGCATATTCTCCAAAGAGAAATATGCACTCACTATCAAGTATTTCTTCCTGCTTGCAAGGAAAAGAATGACAGCTTTTTATTAAAATTTATACTAGGAGAAAAATGCAGCAACTCAGATGTCTCTTAAAATGTTAGATGAAATCCAGAAACTGGAGTAAAATTTGCAGTGTAGTCTTTCTATACAGGCTTTTTTTAGTGCATTTTTTTTCAGCCAAGTACTGGCATCAAGTAACTGCAACCAGGTAAATATGAAGAATCCCCGCACAATTACACAAGAAGTTAAACTCGTTCTCACTTGAACTCATTAAAGGCATTCCCACTTCTATCTAATCTCTATACCAAAGCACAAAAGACTGCAATTCAGATTACTTTGTGGGAAAAAAAGTATCAAGAATAAAATTTCTAAGAAGATCACAAAGAGGATTTTCAGAAAGCCCACAATATATTTTTCAAGATGCTTCAGAGAAAACTCTAAGCTATTGTATCATAAGCATATAGTAAGGCACATAATAAGAAATCAAGTAAATACAAAGGAATTTAAGTATTAGACACTATAGTGGTACAAAAGCTCTTGAGGTTTAATTTTTCTGCTCCAAAGATGACTTTAACAAAAATAACTTCTTAAAAAGTTATCAAACCATCAAAGACCTGAATATTTTCAATAAGATTGTAAATATCTTTTCTTTAAAGAAATGTAAAAAAAATCCATTGATATCAGGACTATTTTCTCACTTTCTCTAAAGCACTATCATACATCACTTCATAGTAAAAAGAAATTAATGCCAGGGCTAAGTCAAGCTAGGTGTCTGATACCACATCTTGAAGAAGCTTGTCAAATATCTTTTACTCTACAGTGAGAAGGCACTGCCTGTTCTCTAATAATTTAACCCATATGAACGGCACAGTTTGCTTTTAAAAGAAGTTATTTGTAGAGATTTGCCAAACTATGAACACATACCCTAGCAACATAAATAGTATTTAGAGGACACTCACAGCCAATGCTTGCTTTTCTTCAAGAAACCCAAGCATTATTTCACATTCAAATTAGTGTTAATCGGTGTAGTGTAGATTTACTATTGGTTTTGCTAGAAATACTTTTTGTTTGGTATATTGTAAAAGTTCTCTAAAGTGTTTTGTAAGGCCGATTTTAAACAAAAGCTAAAGGGATGTTTTCAAAATATAACTTTAGGTAGGAAACATGGGGATAAATATTGTTGCTAAAGCACTTTCATAGAGGAATCTTTCCATGGATTAATATTAAACTTTGATCACATACTGGCAGCTAAAATCAGAAAAGATGCTCACCTAATTCTTTGTGTATGAATGAGCTTTTTCTTTTAAGAGACAGAGCTGGTTACAGCTGTTTCAGTCTCTATTTGAAGATCTTATTTAATGTGTGATGCAGACTTAAAAGGAAAGTTCACAGAAAAGTCAGATTGTTGATTTTGAGAAGGAAATTCGGAGGTAATGCTTTTCTCCAAGGTCATGATTGTGAAGCGCTATGAGAGCATGAAATGCTTCTTCCACAGAGCCCAGCTGGATAAGAGCCATTCTGCAATCTTTCCTGAAGTACAATAAAAGCCATTATTAATCCTGAACAAATTTTCATTGCATTAGCCAACACAGAAAAGTGGCACAAGTATTTTTTCAGCCACATCACATACACTGAACACACTTGTACAGTGAATGAAAGCTAGTTATGCACATGCTAAAATGAAGAGATGTAGAAATATTGCAGATCAATGGCCTACAACCATGACTTTCTTCCCTAACACCACACCTCAAAAAACAGGGTCAAAATACGTCTTGAAGACCTCTAAGAAACGCTTGTAATGTTCATGTATGTGGGATTATTTAGCTGGTATGTTCATGCTAAAATAATGCTGCCAAGCAACTTTAATGAATGTTTGAGCAGGTTCATTGTTGTCTTTTGTATGACATTTTACATATTCACAGTCAGTATTTCTTTTTAAAGAAAAGAGTATTTATTTTACTTGAACTCACTGTGCTTTGAACACATGTGGAATTCATCAAAAGGCTGAATATTTTTCATTTAATTATGCTAATATAGTTTACGATTAAAAATTTTAAGATTTGGATTATCAAAAATTGCCATAGCTATGCAGCTTTTGACTATAGATTTAAACAGGTGCAATTTTGCTTATACTTTTATTTATACTTATTTATTATTTTATTTATATATATTTATTTCTCAAAAAAACAATTAACCCTCTTCCAGGGTGAAAATTTGCTCAGCATTTTGACGAGAGAACTTACTGGATGAATCTGAAGGCTTTCACAGTAGATCCTGTATTTTCAAAAAGATTCTCCATATCCTCAACAGTAACAGAAGGCCTATTTAAAGTAAAGAACAACACAAAACTGAAACAAACCCCCTTCAACTTGTAAAAGAATACAGGGTTCTGTAATAGTATCAAAATCTCAGTTCTGGCTTCTAAATTAAAATTGAACAGCAAAAACTATCTCCACCAACTCAAGCCGTGTTGACTTTAGCTCAAACATCTTGGCTTTGACACTGAGATTTAGCACCACAGTGTGCCACAAATACATTTCAGATATGCTCTACCGCTTTTCATCCTACCATATTCCTCCCTCAGTTAAATTAAGATTGCATAAAAATCACTTAAGATCTTCACCAATATCTTCAGAAATACGTTTCATCTTGTAATTGTTGCAAGTGTGCTTCACATATTTTCAATTTTGAAAGATTTCTATCTTACTCAGAAAGCCACTTTTCAAGTGGTTTTGTTTTCTGCTTTTCTGTTATGTGTTGTTTTTTTGTTGTTGTTGGGTTTTTTTGTTGTTTTGTTTTGGTTTTGGTTTTTTTTTTGGTTTTTTTTTTGTTTGGTTTTTTTTGGGTCTTTTTTGTTGTTTTTGTTTTTTTTTTTTAATTTGGACAAAATTCCGTAGTTTTCCCTTTTCCCTCCCTGCACAGATGTTGAGCAAAAGATGCTTGTAAAAACTTCTGTTTGGCTCTCACTCCTCACGTTGTTGACAAAGTTCTAGATAGGAAAAAAGATTGGTCCAGTTTTAAAGGACATGCTTCTTAATACTTTTTCTTTATAACAACTTCTCCTCTATGTAAGAGGTCTGAATTCTGTAGAAACAATTCTTTAAAAAGTGTCAGAATGATTAAAAACTGCATCTACATTAAAAAATGATGCCAGTCACGAATCTAATGTAATTTAACTCCAGTACATTATCTCAAAAAACATTAATTTAATTTTCGCAAATATTTATAAACACAGGACTTAATATTTGCAAAGCAAAAGTATATTCTCAAGCAAATGTAACCTGTATTGAAATGCAAAGAAGAGCATTCGATCAGTTCTATTCTTTGCTAAGAATAAAAAGTGACAGTTAAAGGATTCACTTATTGCTAATTACACAGCAGAATGATCCAAATTCTTAGGAAACTGTAAAAGGCCAAGGCAGCGTAAAGCTTATATCAGACTATGTAACTTAAGAACATAACCTAAAAACCATCTTTACAAGAGGATCACACACGTAGATACTCACGGGATGTTGGAGAGATGCAGGGTGTCAGATGGAGGAAAGATGTTTTGGAAGTTCTTAGAGCCAGGCTTCCTAAAGCGATGTAGAGGGCTATTGCTATAGTCCTTCGTCAGACCATTGCCCTTTTTTCCCTCAGGAGGAAGTTGTATTACTTGATATCTTGAAAGAGTAGCATGGATGACCCTTCCGTAAAGCTTCTGTCCATTCAAGTGACTCATAGCTAACCAGTGGAAACACAATTAGAACAGGAATGAAGGGAAAGGAAGAGAAAAGGATTCTTTGCCTTTTGTTTAGTGTCAGATTTCACATTCTAAATCTAAACTGCAACTTCCATGTTTACCAGGTGGGCTATGTCATAACATTATATTTAAAACAAGTATAAGAACGTAAGATATCCTCCAGTTTAAAAGCAACAAAAATGCAAACCAGTATTTCAATAAAGAGCAGTTGATTATTCTTAAATAGATAGATATAAGATAAACTACAGTAAAACTGTATGATGCATCAGTAAGATAAGCTACAAGAACATAGTATAATACTTTAATTCTATCATTGACTAGATTGAAATTCATAGGATATTTTTTTTTTTTAACCACTACAGGAAAATATTTTTTTTACATGAAGCAAACATTATAACATTAAACAGGACAAGCTTGTATGTAGTAAAGCATCACGATGACGGATTTCATTTGTTTATGCTTTTGTCACTCACAGACGGCAAATTCCTCAACTTTATTGCACTCACTCTAGTTTAAAGCATAACTGTGCCTTAAAAATCAGTACCTAGGTGAGCCTGGGTTGAATCTGCCATCTGAACCAATGCGTTGCTTTTTTTCTTAAACATAATCTTCACACGATGTACATCACCATACATACCTGTGAAAATTCAGAAAGAAAATTTGTTCAGGGCATCACTACAAACAGCATAAGGGCAAATATGGGGTTTTTGACTAACACTGTGATTACAAAGAATAATCACCTCATTAAACAGGTTGCTTAGTATGAAGGGGATCTTTAAATTTTGTGTATTATTTTCTGAGGTTCAGAAATGGGGGAAACCCCACAGGATCTTAGTCATGATACAGCATATTTGTATTCAGCTGTTAAATAGTGGAACAGTGTTAAAGTCCTCTTAGTAGAGGCATATTAAATATCACTATGCCAACAAATATTGTCCTCTGCAACTAACGTACGTGCCAATTCTTTACTCCATTTCCTCTGATTCAGTCTTTGTTTTTTTCATTTCACTTTGCTTTCCTGTTCTTTGTGGTAAACAAATTGGACCACACACTCAAATTCTTCTGATGCTGTAAACATTGTGCCATTTTGGTACCTGTTGCCTACAACTACTGACTCAAACGACTGTAATTTTAAAACTAGCACATTCTCTTGTGCATTGTCTGAACAAAAACAGAGAAATGGATCTTACGTTAGCGAGCATATATCAGATAAAAAGAATGTTAGCCCTCAAGGTACATTTGACATATCTTACCAAACAGGATGAAAAGTCCATGTGGTGTGATGGCCTGTTTAAATGATAAAATGAGTATATTATTTTTAAAGCCATGCAAATAAAGAAATCTATCCCATAAATGCATGGCAAACAAAAAAAATGGAAGAGATACTGTACACTAATACATGAATCTGTCTCTTCAAAAGCCATTCCCTAACTACAATAACTATACTATATAGCATTCTTGTTAATATATATTTGCTATGCACATATAAAATGTTTAAACACACTAACACTACAGCTCGTGTTTTCATCAATAGAGACTCATTCTGTCATGCTGAAGAAGTTATTAATATTTTAAGTGGCTTAATTATTTAAGCTCATTCTTTCCAAGCTAGCAGTTCACTCCCTGATAAACAAAAGACATTTGCTAAACTAGAAACAGAAAAAAGCATTCAAGAACCCTTTTGTATTTTCTAAACAGCAGACAACACCTTAAAACTAAAAGCAGTTGCTTCAAAATGTTCAAATGGATACACATACCATGTTTATATATGAACCAGATAGAAAGTAGTATTTAAACTGCGTTCAACTAGAAGTTGAGAACAGAAAGATAAATATTGAACGAAACAGCTTTCCTTCAGTAATTTTTAATTACATCCTTGTGTTCCAAGCTTTCCAAGCACCAAAGAAAAATTTACACCCTAATGCAGCCAAATTTGTTTCAGCTGAGGCAAAGGTTTTGCCAGTACTGAGTACTAAAAATACCTGGGTATCAGAAGCACTACTCACACTCTTTAGTCTTACTCATTCTCAACTCACAACATTTGAAATGTGTACCAAACATATCTAACTTATTTAAAAACATCAGATAGTGTAATTTAAGTGTAACTCCATAGACTTTTATCATCAGCATTATTACTAAATAAGGAACAATTACTATCAATATAAAATGTAAATGCTTCTAAGAGTTTGGGCTTTCTGCCCCGAATATTTTAATTCAGCACAGAGTTCATTCGATGAAATTTTGTAACCAAAGGAGACTGCAATACTTATACTAAAAAAACTTTCTGGAAGACAAAACCAGTTAATTTAAAAGTCATGAGGGAATGCTGAAATGCAGACTGAAACCCTGCAATATGGGAGAAATATAAGTTGAAATGCAGTCAACCAGATTTTCTATACACAGAAAAAGAAGCAAAGGGCTCAGACCACCACTACTGAAGAGCAAGTGTTACACAGTTGCCAAGAAATATATTTACAACAATTTGTATTTCCAACAATAAGCACTATTGTACATTCTTATTTCTTATCTTTTAAGAAGTTGAGCATTATTTAATGCATTTATGTTGTATCATGCATTACAGCACAAGGTTCCGTATGACAGCTTCATATATCTGATTAGTATTAAGTAAAGCAGCAATGTCTGAAAAACAGCTTTGGCTTGCTTCACACATCCTTAGTCTTAAAAAACACACTCTTTTAAGACTCAGATTGTTTGTGGATTGTGTATCCACAGCAATCATCAGAAACTTACTGATCAGATATATTGACAAATTAAAGTTGACTTGTCTTATAGTCCCAACCTGCAGCTGTTTCTTTTGATGCTTACTGTGAAGTTCAGCTCTCAGAACAAAACCAGAAATACAGTAATTAAAGATTAAATAAACTGTCAACAAATTTTTAAACTTCAGTAATACCAAAATAACTTCCATTTTGCCTATAACTTCTAATTTTATCAGTTGTTTGGTTAAGCAAGTATAATGTGTGTGTAAAACAAACAATTGCTGTAGTAGAAGTGCTTATCCATAGTCAAGTAGAACTGTGGTTTTAGTCATGGCCTCTGTAAAGCTTTGGTTTTTTGTTTGTTTTTTTTCAAGAGAGGTACCTTGCTTTTAATAAAGCATAGAGCAATGTGTAGTATTTGAGTAACAGGAGTTACTGTATAATTTTCACTATAAAAATAACTATGCAAGCTGTCCTTGCCAGTTTCACTGCCAACATATATATATACATACATATAAAATAATAAAATCTGTATTATGAGATGTGAACATGTGTATTTATTAACTTTATAAAATGGATTTACAGTGATGTTAATAGCAAAGTGCACCTGTGATCTTCATTTCCAACCTGGGATAAGCTGCAAAAATTAAGGATCTTGCTTTGGCATGCTTTTATCTCCTTTTCTCTTCCCTCCTGTTTCTCTAACTCTTCATGCTTTGTAACAAAAGTCTTTGGCCTCTCTAATGACAAAGTAGCTCACAAAGGAATCATATTAACAGAGGCACCAGTAAGTTTAGTTGTATGCTGTTTTCCTCTTCAAGCATTTCTCACGTCTGACCATGGACTTTTCTATAATTACCAGCTACCCTGCTAACAAAGGTTTTCTAAAGTAAATTGTGTTGGGAAGCTTTTCACTGCTGACTGGAGTTTTCAAACATTGTCAATTTTGCAAATTATCCAAAACAAGAATAGTGTTGTCTTTTTCGCATTATCAGCATTGAGATTTCCTCTCTTACTTCATTAGCTAATGTCAACTTGCAAGGAGAATTCTGGCAGTTGGTACAAGTTGATACTTGCATCAGTTTCACCAACCAAACTTACTTCAGGATTGAGGTTGCTGACTAGTAAAACAGAATTGGCTGGAACAGTAGTAGCAGGAGGAAGAACCACTGGTGCAGGCACTGCTGATGTGGGAGCAAGAGAACCAAGTGGTGCAGGAACAACTGGAAAGGAATAACCTGAGAGGGTATTACTAGAATGACTTCACATCTCAAAGAAGAAAAGACATTTCAGAAGACAAAAGCAGGTTACATTTGGCAAAGAACATCAATATTCAATTAAAAAATGCTTCTAAGGAATTTAGTTATTACTAGTATTTGACCAATAAATAAGAAAGCACCTCCCCTCCAGAAATGAAGAAATATTCGGAAATACTCAGCTATACCAACAGACTCAAAAAAAAGGGACAAGCCCAAGAAAGAAGAAAAATAATTTAGCACAGAAAGGAAAAGATCATTGAGTCTAGAAGACTATTTCTCATTTTATAGCCAGAAAAGGGGGGATTTCCTTCTTTAGCTTTGAATGTCACTGAAGTCTTACGATTCTTACTAAAACATATGCTTAGTTTCTTCAAACACAGGTAATCTTTATCATGGCATTTAATTTCTTTATCATATTTATTAAATGATAAAATACATCAGTATCTGGGTTTTTTTAATTCAAAAATTAGTTTCGCTGAATAACATCAGAAAGAGAACCAGAGTGACTCAAATGAGCACTGTGTTCCAACTGCAATGTTTGAAAACAATTTGTTGTGAACCAGTGTATTCAGATAGACCACTAGCCACACGTACATTCACTGCATTTTTAGAAAATGGAAGCTTACTTGCAACTGGAGTAAAGGCCATGGCTGGGGCAAACCCAGGAGCCCCTGTATATGACGGCATGATGAAATTTTGGGTGCCTAGAGAGAGCAGACACATCTGATTTTAAAATTTTAAGATTTTAAAATTTTGAGAAAATGGAAGAGAATTTAGCAGTAAGAATCAGCTTCTAGTGTTCTGATCTCAGTCTGTGATTATGTCTTTTATAAAACGTTTGCGTTAAAAACTCTTATTACAATCCAAAATTCAATATTTTACAAAGGCAAATTTCAGCCACATTTAAAGACAAATATTCCACTTTGCCTCAATTTTCCTTTTTACAATGAAGCCATAGCAAGATGTAATATAGAGAAGTTTGAATAGTAAAGCACAGCATAGAATATGATCTATTACCGTTAAGATACCTGTGGTGCAATGTTCCATGGTTTCTATTCACACCATGGAAATGTATTCCAAACATTTCCATGAAGTAAGCATACTCAAAAACATTTTGCAACAATGAGATACAGCTATTCCCTAGATATTTCTAAACTCAGTACGGGCTAAATAATACAAACAACTACAACGAATCTGAAGTTCTGAATTTTACTAGCTCCTGAGATGCATAAAAGCATACTTTGCTTTTTAAGGAGATCTACTTTACCAGGTTATATTCTTTCATAAATAATCAGGGACTTTTAATGATTCTCCTGGCAATCAAAAGCATTCAATAGATTTGGAATATTGTCATATGGAGAATGCCAGCCTCAAAGGTGGCTCAGTGACTTTCACATTAGTACGTGAAGGTAAGTGTTGCCCAGGGCAGCACACTAATTTGTATTCTAAGATGCAGTTATATACAAACTCGAGTTGTGGTTTCTTTCATATGTTGGCATACTAGACTTTTTTAAATGGGGTATACGTATTTAGCAAATACATCCTACACACCTGGCCATGTCTGTTTTACTACTCAAACCTCCACCATTGACTGAAATAGCTACATTCACTAACAGATGGTCATTGGCAGGAATGATACAATAGTATAAGAAGTGTCTGTTACGAATTACAAAACCAGCAAATGAAACAGACACCACAGATCAAGTATTCATGAATGCTGCATCACATTACACCTCCTCTTATCTGTAGCAACAAAGTGTCTTCCATACAAACAACTGAATCCGTTTATCGCACCAAAGGAAGTTATTGTGTTCTTGAAATATACACACTGGCGCTATCAACAAGTCCTGGCAATATAGATATTGATCACCTATTCACAATCCAGGAATGGCAATGGAAACATTAATAAAGAAATAGATAAAGTGCTTTTATTCTGCTAAGTAAGACCTGTATGTTGCACACTGATACTGAAAATCAGGCATTCAAAAATTGTCAAACAGAGGTAATGCAGAAAGATCTGAAATTCTTTGTAGCACTTTTTATGAGTAAAATCATTTGTTTCATGGCTAGCTTCCAAAGCAAGCTAATTCATGTATCTCTGCTTATACTCACAGGGTTACGGAACTCTTGAAACGCAGAACATTCACAAAATCTGCTTATTTATAGTGCAGCATCTTTTCACCACAAGCAAAAGCAAAAAATAAAAAGTCTACAGAAAAAAATGCATGTATTATTCTGGTAGTTACCAGCTTTATCTTCTTGTTCTCCATCAAAAATGTATCCACTAGTAGCAACATCGGAAGTTTAAGCGCTAACATGACTCTCAATATCTTTTCCTCACCTCATGCAACTGAGGACTATCAGAACATGCCTAAAGCAAAGTATGTATGTTGTCACCACTGACAGAAAGGCTAGAAGCATGCTTATTCCAATCTGCAGCTGCTTTTTTTAAAAAGAAAAGTATCTATGCAGCTGCTTCACTGTGACTCCACTACAGACGAATTTGATGAAGACATCAGAATCTTCTTTACATCAGCACCTCTGCTGTTCTTACCATTACAATAAATGTTCAGACTGAAAGCAGGACTGCTAGCAACGACAAGGTTGGAAGAGTGAGGGAAAAGAAAATGGAGATGTGTTCTTGCGTTATTCCCCAAAAGCATGCATACAATGTTGTCTCTGCTCTATAAACAAGTTTGTCCTTAATCTACTCTAATTTTATTTTCCCCTTTCATTGACATTTCAAATTGTGCAAGTCTAATTAATCAGAACATCAGATCTACAACAGCATGTTTCCATGATGATCTATGGCAAATCCTCAAAAACATTATAAAGATCGTTGCACATTACGCTAAGATCCAAGGCCTGCCTTCAAGGAAACCAGCAAAAACAATCCAGAAAGTAGTGAGTGCAACTCGCCTTCTTACTCTAAGCTACCAAAGCCAGCTGTCCAAAAAACCCAAGCCAAACCCAGTATCTGCCCCAGCTATCACAGAAAACCAAAGGAAAAATGGGAATTCTTCCCCAGCCCTTCCCCAACCGATTCAACATGCTGAGACAGTTCTTAGCTGTGTACTTGTGCTAATGCTTGTCATTAGAAAGAAAAACAGCTAAAATCACTCAAATTGAATAGTGAGTCCTTTTGCCAAATCATCATATTAATCACAGAATTGTAGAATAGTTAGGGTTGGAAAGGACCTTAAGATTGTCTAGTTCCAGCCCTCCTGCCATGGGCAGGGACACCTCACACTAAACCATGTCACCCAAGGCTCTGTCAAACATGGCCTTGGACACCACCAGGGATGGAGCATTCACAGCTTCCCTGGGCAACCCATTCCAGTGCCTCACCACCCTCACAGTAAAGAACTTCTTTCTTAATCTGTTAGGTGATCTGCATTATTACTGAAGCTGATTAAATGAGGATATCAGAGCTATTTATGCCAAAAAGACTTCTTCAGTGTAGCTTCAAGCAGACATTGTATCCTCTACATCATGGAAATTACTTCTGAAGTTCACAAAAATTTCTAAAATTTTATCTTTTAGAAGGTGACAACAAAACATACATATATATATAGGGGTAGTATTTCAAAGTTTCTTGTGGTTTTGTTTGTTACAAAATAACAAATAAGAGCTAACACTCTTCAAACATCTATTTTCAAGCAGCTTTAGGCAAATAGTGTCAACTCTGAATGACTGCCATTGACCATTCTGATATGCAACATTTATTATACTACCTGTACCAATGATATAATTTCACAGCATTTTACAAATGCAGCTTTTTCCACACCACTATGAATTTGCCCAAGTGCATTCCTCATGTTATAGCTTCAGATACTCTCATATCTTGAGCAGTACTTTTTGCTTCCCATACAAACTTTATTTGATCCAATAAACAAATGTAAACAAAATGTACCCTTCTATGAACTCGATGTGAAGCTTGAGCATAAGTGCAACATGAAAAGCATAGTGACCTTATTGTGTATCACTAAAAATGAAGGTTTCTTACCATAGGAAGGAGCCATGGGTAGCTCCACATGTTGTTGGCCATCACCAGAAGGAAGATCAAGGCGAGTGAAATCTCTACTTTTCTCATTGTTGTACTTCACCTCAAGGCTACCTAACCTGGAGAAGTCAATACGCAGGGTGCAGCACATAGTGTAGATATTATGGCCATCCAGAGTCTGAAGAAAAATAGTGATTTGTTATTTTTGTTATAATTTGTTTTCAGAGACAAATCACACAGTAGCAGCCACCACTGTACGTTTGTTTTCACTCCACAGTTTTATCCATACAGAAAGGCATCTTGTTTCTAAGGCACTGCTTTTACACACCAAGTATACAACTATGCTGCCACCATCCTTACCTAAACATCCTGTGCAGAGTTCTAGTGCAGTCCACTAATTTGCATTATGCTGTCTCATGCCGATGGACAAAACAGCTTTAAACATGACTTGTCTTTCTTGCTGTGCTTCTAATCTTACTTGTCTCCCGCCCAACACACGATATCAGATGCTAGTAGCAATACTAATTTGGAGCTTTTATTGCATGGAATTGTCTCTTACATAAGCTGGTAAAGGGCCAAGAGCACAAGTCTTATGAGGAGTGGCTTAGGAAACTGAAGTTGTTTAACCTGGAGAAGGCTCAGGGTGGGATCTTATCACTTTCTACAACTACCTGAAAGGAGGATGGAGCAAGGTGGCGGTTGGTTTCTGCTCCCAAGTGACATGATAAGAGGAATCAGCCTCAAGTTGCACTAGGAAAGGTTTAGATTGGATATAAGGAAAAATTTCTTCACCGAAAGGGTTGTCAAGCACTGGAACAAGCTGCCCAGGGAAGTGGTTGAGTCATCATCCCTGGAGGTATTTAAAAGACCTGGAGTCGTGGTTTAGTGGTGGACTTGGCAGTGTTTATTTTATGGTTGGACTCAATGACTTTAAGGGTCTTTTCCAACCCAAATGATTCTATAAGATCCATCTCTTTAAGAGCAGCTGTGCTCAGAAAGGTCACTAAACTAGTGTTTTCTGCTTAAACCAGTCATAAAAGAATCATGATGGATGGTGGGGGGTAAAACACAGTCAAATGATACTGGTTTTTTATAATTACTTAATGTAATCTAGACTGGAATTATAATGTCTGTGAAATCTTTAATAAGGTACAAATTACTATTAATATTGTTCTTTAAGAAAAGATGGTTAACAAACAGGCTATAATCCCACTTACCTTTACTAATTTCCAATATACACTTATTTGCTAAAACACATAGTTAATTTACTTACTGGACTAACTTGCAAACAGCAATAGATAAATATTCTGTACCATTGATTCTGCAGCTGAGAATAAAAAGTCAACTTCAGTAACAGAAGGTAAAAGTTCCATTCTCTCTAGCCTATGGATAATTTAAAAAAAAAACCCTAATTCTAAATACCATTTAATACTTAGCAGAATCTGTTCTTCTATATACCTTATATGGCAACTTTCAAATTGATTTTATTTATTTACTAATACTGAAGTGGCCACACAGGTTAAAGAGAAATACAAAGTATCTCAGGCCCAGCTATCCCTAATGTTCCCCATTTCCCTGGGAGGGTGGGAAGGGGACCAGCAAAACAATCAAGCTGAATATACTACACTTACCATTTTGGCATAATATGCATTCATTGGATCAGCATACTGGAGCAAAGCTTGGAACTGATTGTTCCTAGTGAAGATAACAATCCTCAAGACAGATCCAAACTTAGAGAAAATCTTGAGAAAGAAAAAATGAGCTTTCAGAAACAATGAATAACTCATGCACACTAAAATCGAGCATTTAATACACCACAGAGATTGCTGAAAATTATTTCTTTAGTGAGAGCTGAGGAAAAATTGAATGAAGAGTTTTTCTTCATATAAAAAAAAATTACAGAGGCTATAAAAGATAATGAAATAGGATGAAATTTCCTTAAAGATTTAACAATGGCTGTTCAACAGTCAAAGAGTGGGGAAGGCCAGAGCAAACAGGCATTTGTCCAATGCCTGCAGAGAAACTGTGGATAATCAAAGTTGAGGTTTGAGGAATGGACTTTCACAAGTCAGTTGAGATGGGAACTGCAATCTGCTTTTCAAGGTGTCTACCTTTACATTCTGCATTTCAAACAAGTTCTGCAAATTTGGTGACCAAAAATACATTTTAAATAGTTGATGTGTCTACAGATTAATTACACACAACCACTGTCCAAACTAGAAGACAAAGAAGCAAAGAAGGAAGACAAAGACCAAGTTTGGGACCAACCCCTCTAATTTACAAGTGAATGGTATTTAATTTATTGCAAATGCAAGCATTGTAGAAAAAAAAAAAATTAGAAGTCTGAAATTAATATACATACACTCAAAATGAGAGTGTGAACTACATGAAGGTGCTGTACAAAAGCAAAGCCACAAAGAATGAGGACAAAAGTATACCTAGGGCATATCATGTAAGTGCAGAAAAACTATGTCCATATCAACAGTGGAAGAGGAAAGGTGAGTTTGGAAAGTACTAACAGTTTTAGAACAAATTGTCAGAATCAATGCAAGTCAGGACAGCAGAACTCTCCCATCCCCTCCCCTATCCCCAGAAAATACTAAGCCTGGAACAGAAAGAAAAGGGCAGGAAGAAAGACCCTAGGAATTACAGGCCTGTCAGCCTGATCTCAGTGCTGGGGAAGGTCATGGAGCAGATGATCCTAGTGAGATCAAAAAGCACATACAGGAAAATAGAGGGATCAGGCCCAGTCAGCATGGGCTCATGAAGGGCAGCTCCTGCTTGACCAACCTGATCTTCTACGATAAGGTGACCCGCCTGGCTGATGAGGGAAGGGGGTAGACAATGTCTACTTGGACTTAAGTAAAGCATTTGACACTGTCTTCCACAGCATTCTCCTGGAGAAACTGCCTGCTCATGGCCTGGATAGGTGGATTCTTCACTGGGTTCGAAACTGGCTTGAAAGCTGAATCCAAAAAGTGGTGGTAAATGGTGTCACATCTAGTTGGCAACCAGTCCCTAATGGTGTCCCTCAGGGGCTCAGTGTTAGGGCCAGTGTTGTTTAATATCTTCACTGATGATCTGGATGAGGGGACTGAGTGCATGCTCAGTAAATTTGCAGATGACACCAAGTTGGCTGGGAGTGCTGATCTGCTGGATGATACGAAGGGTCTGCAGAGGGATCTGGACAGGCTGGATTGATGATCTCTGGCCCATAGTATGTGGCTTAACAAGAGAAAGTGCTGGGTCCTGCATTTGGGTCAAAACAACCCCACGCTATGCTCCAGGCTTGGGAAGAATGGCTGGAAAGCTGCTCATGGAAAAGGATCTGGGGGTGCTGACTGATGGCCACTGAACATGAGACAGCTTGTGCCCAGCAGCCAAGAAGGCCAGAAGCGTCCTGGCCTGTATTAGCAATACTGTGGCCAGCAGGGCCAGGGCAGTGATCATCCCCCTGTACTTGGCACTGGTGAGGCCACACCTTGAATCCTGTGTTCATTTCTGGGCCCTTCACTACAAGGAAGACACTGAGGTGCTGGAGCAGGTCCAGGGAAGGGCAACAAAGCTGGTGAAGGCTTTGGAGCACAAGTATGAAGAGGAACAGATGAGGGAACTGGAGGTGTTTAGTCTGGAGAAGAGAAGGCTCAGGGGGGATCTTATTGCTGTCTGCAACTACTTGAAAGGAAGTTGTAGTGAGGTGGGGGTCAGCCTCTCCTTCCAAGTAACAGCGACAGGACAGGAGGTAATGGCCTCAAGCAGCAGCAGGGGAGGTTTACATTGGATATTAGGAAAAATTTGTTCACTGAAAATGTGCTCAGGCATTGGAACAGGCTGCCCAGGGCAGTGGTGGAATCACCGCCCTAGGAAGCATTAAAAAACAAGTAGATGAGGCCCTCAGTGATACGGTTTAACAGTGGTCTTGGCAGTTCCAGGATAATAGTTGGACTTGATGATCTTAAAAGGTTTTTTCCAGCCTAGCTGGTTCTATGAGATAAGGACAAGCATCTCTTGGCAGTTTATTAGGCCTAGAATCGTGGATACGGGACACACCACCCCAACCTGCGCCCAGTTTTTCAGAATCTCAGGAACAAGGGGTTTATGCTGCAGTCATCATTTTGTAATAGAAGACAGGACAAAAAAGTTTTTTCATAGCAATTTAAAATTAGCCACCGAGTTCCTGTTCATAAAGCACTTCCCCTCAAAAAGGCCTAAATACAGCTTCTGAACATAGGCTTTTCCATGTATATCCATGAAACTAAATGCACCTTTTTAAGATAATGAAATTCCATTTATTCCTGTTTCATTTTAAACCTAAAACTCACTGTATATCGATTTTGTTTCCTCAAAGATAACACTAAATATTCTCTTTCTTATAATAAATATTGTAAGGTGAATTCTGGTTAAAAAAAGTGTTTGTTTCTTGAGAAGCAACTGTAACTTAAAAAATACAATTGAAGTTTTGGATGACAGCTTGCCTACTGGCGTTCCCTCTGTACTTATCAGTGAAAAGTTTCATTTCCATTAACGTTAACACACTCACAAAGTGATGTGACATTGTTGCTATCAGGCACAAAGTGCTGCTTTAATGAGAGGGGACTGACCCCTGTTAAGAACTCCAAATAAGCTCCCACTTCAAATATTGCTTAATTTTCGAGACCTATTGCAAAAGTAGTTGAGTGAGGGCCACTGGGCAATTTAAACACTAAAAACATCGTTCTGCTGCACTAAAGTAAACATTAATCAAATTAAAAAATAAATTAACGTGAATCCTCCTTCCACTATGTGCTTAGTAAAACAAAACAAAACCCCAAAACCAAATAAACAAACAAAACCCCACAACTAAACAAAACCTCATACGAAATTAGATCCAGGAATTGTTACTGCACTATTAATCTAGTACAGCTCCCATAACCACAGGAGCTTGTTCATGCGTTGAGTGCACCAATGATCCTAAACAGTTGACAGTATTTGCACAAGCTCAATAATGAGTAAGCTACACTCAGAGATACAAACAAGAGTTTAGATAGGACAAATTGCTACATCAAAGTGACCACTAGTATACTAGCTAGTATCCTGGAGGAGAGATACTGAGAAAGGAAATATTAAGAGGTAAAAGGAAAAATAAAATGTTGGTAACAATTAACAACTGTTTGAGATGCTAGCAAAGCAGCAAAAATCTTCCAAAACTGCCGGTTTTTGTAAAAATAAACAAATTGTTTTAAATCACATTAATTTAAGAAACTCAGATTTGGGGTATTTTTCTTTTTACTGCACACATTTACTAGTAATTACGAAAGCTTCAAGTATTAAACCCATTGCAATATCTGAAAAAAGTAACAAATCCTTCAGGCACAAAGATGTAATTTTGTAAAGTTATTGTTTTTAAACTTACAGCTCTCAACAGAGCACAACAGTGTGTTAGAATAGCACAACCACCTAGCAGGAGTTATGGTAATGTCTTTCATAGCTATAGACCACCTCTATTCCAGGCTTTCAGAGGTAAAGTAAATGGCATTTTAACAGTTGATGAACAATCAAAAACATTTGTCCAAGCAACTATGCTTGTATATTACATCACTTGCCTCAAATTATAAAAGTGAATGTAAAAGTCTAAAACATAATGCAAACTACAAAAGTTACTCTATAGAAAGAGGGAAAGAATATGGATCCACAAATTTATAGCAATCATTATTTCACTAGCTCATCATGTGAGCATAAATTATAAGTTAAACCTCAAGTTTGTGGCTGCTTCCATAGAAACCAAGGGACTAAATGAAATGAAAGACAACATGAAAAGCTGCAGACAGAAGCCCTGTTTACTATGATCCTTTTTTGTGCAAAACTGATTCAAGCCTAGATCCCCATACTGCAACAAATAATTTTAAAATTACTGCCCTCATTCAAACAATTAAGGATGCACAGCTACTTAAAAAAAAGAAGAAAAGTTAATTAATTTACAATAGCAACAATGGAACAGATTTTACATTTTTTTTTGCTTTTTAGCAATCTCATTACCTGATACAACACTTCTATAGTGACAGGGTAGTGAAGATTTTCAACAATGATTCGAAGAACCGAACCTCGATGTGGGCGGTGCCCACCTTCAACAGCATAAGCACTTGGAACAACCTGGCTTCCAGGCTCCATAGCATTCACAGCTTGCAACACAGCTTGGGCTCTCTGAAATCATGACACAGCAGACACCACTGTTACACACATACAAATTATTAGTTTCTAAACAAAGTTCTCATACAAAGAAAAGCATGCATAATGCATTTAAAAGGCAACTTTGAAAAAAACATATTCCTTCATCTGTTATCCGTTCAAATTCTGTGATAATAGGAAAATCATACCACTTCCTTCCCTTCCCTTGCCCTAAAAGAAGTCAGATCATACTTTCACATAATTATGATTCTTTGTTAGTTAAACTGTTCCTGCTTTTGTAATGCCATATAGACACACTTTTTGCTTTGATTCATTAAGATTTTGTTACTCTAGAGATTTTCCAGCAAATCAGTATGATGGCAATGCTGTAATAGACTAACAGTCAGCATACCAAAAACTATTAGCTCAGCTTTACTAGGACTGAATTCTCTTCAGGAATTAAGGATTGAATTCTCTTCAGGAATTAGGTTTTGCTGGTAATAAGCTTAAAGGTGCATAGCCTTCTCTTCCTTCTGAGCCAAACTATCAACACAAAAATCAGCCTGAAATCTCACTCCTCAAACTGCCTCACTGGGACTTTCAAAGTCCCAGTTTTTGATGGGCTTTCCTCAGAAAGGTCTTCAGACTACCTCTGAGAGTACTATGGATAGGTGTTCCTTCCCAAATGTAGTGCTGTGACCTTAAGTCATGTCTCAGTAACACTATTTCCTTGGAAGATGGACTAAACATGGCACAAAATACAGATGTTAGCTAGTTTCAGAAACCCTTGCAAAATAATCCCTACTTTAGGCCTGAGCCTAGATACTAAGTCACTAATGTAGTGTTCAGCTGCCCTGCTGAAAAAATTAAATACATTTAAATTTAACTCAAAATTTAAATAAAACTCAAACTTTAAATAAAACTCACATGTAAAAGTGGGGAAAAAAAAGTAAAATAAAAGTAGACAATGCTGGTTTTAGAGAAGGAGAAAGCAAGTGTCATGCACTGAGCTGAAAATAATCTGAGAAACAGCTACAAGCAGCCTTATTTGCAAATATGAGTATAGTTTTCCTGAGGCTGTTATATACACCACATCCTCAAAAAAAAAACCAAACCCAAAACTTGTTATTTTATTTATTTGGTTTTGCAGACAACAAACCAATCCAGCAATCTTGCAGAAGGAAACATACACGTAACATTTATTAGATTGACAAGCTTGCAAGATTTCAGGGACTTGTGTCAGCACAAATTAAAAATAAACACTTATTTTTGCCCCAATCACTACTTGCAACATTCTTATAGAAAACAAAATCATGATACACACATCACAGTATATAATGTATGTATCTAAATGGGAGGTCAATTGCAATTCATCCAGGAATCCAAAAATTCAAACAGATTTCCACTGCAATATGGTGGTTTGTATCTTTTGATATTACGGTGCAAAGAGTACTTTTGTGTTTACAGATTAGGATTTAAACCACCACTTGCAATGTTCAATTCATATTGTTACAAAATAAATTTTTAGTACTTCAAAAGTGCGAGAAAAAATTAATTGTATTGCTTGGCATGAAGTTACACATAAAACTGATATTTTATCAGTGAAAATACCCATTTTATTGGATCTAGGGTTTTTCTTAGAATAAACAATCAACAGTAATTTTAGTCGTGTTATCTTTTTTAAATTTGAACTATCTAAAGACTATGATTTTCCTGAGTTTGGCAAGGTCTTGGAACAGTGACAACACCATGAATGTTTCAAAAACAAGTTACATGATCCGTCACAATAACATTGGTATCTGACAAAGTGAAAAGCTTCAAAAGAGCAGCTTTTGGGGCAGAAAGTGGTTCATCATGTATCAGCTGGGTTTGTTCTTCCTTGTGTTCTTCAGACAGCATCTACAGACCACATAATTAGCAATTAACTTTAAGAAAACACAAACACAGGTTTTTGTGGTATTCCTGCTACTATATTGTGAACATGGGGAAAAAAATCAAGACTAAGTATTCAGAGAAAAGATTTACTGGAGAAGACATAATATTTTCTTTATGTTCTGAAGCTACTGAGAGCTGTTAACCTGTTAAAAGTTAGGAACGGTGAAAGTTCTTTCAAACATAAAGTAAGCAAGTATTTCTAAGTAGTGTAGAATACAATAGCAGGCTCACCTACAGCAGGCTGCTTAGAACTGTTTCCCACCAGGTTTTAAATGTATCTGAGGATGGAGTTTACACAATGTCTCAGAGCAACCCATTCCAATGTTTGGCTGCTATGAGAGTAAGAGTTTCTTAAGTGGATTTTTCTGTATTTGGAATAATGCACATTGCCTCTTGTCCTGTCACTAGGCACCACTGAAAAGTGTCTTCATTTGAAGACACTGGTAAGATACACCCAAGCCTTCTCCAGGCTGAACAGTCTTTAACCATCTTCATGGCCTTTTGCTGGATTAGCTCCACTATGTCCATATTTCTCCTGTACTGAGGAGCCCAGGACTGGACACAGAATTCGAGATGTGTTTCATCAGCGTTGAGTAGAGGGAAGGTTACCACCCTCAATCTGACAGCAACACTCCGCCTTCTGCATCCTCAGATGCTGCTGCTGGCCACCTTTTCTTCAAGGGCATGCGTGCCGTCCACCAGGAACCTCAGGTCCTTCTCTGCCACGCTGCTTTCCAGCTGCTTGACCCCAGCATACAACAGTACCTGAGGTTACTCCTCAGGTGCAGAAGCTGGCATTTCCCTTTGTTGAACTTAGTGACGTTCCTCCTGCCAGTCCGCTTCTCCAGCTTTTCAAGGTTCTTCTGAATGACAGCACAACCACCTGGGATATCAACTAGCCCTCCCAGTTCCATGTTGTCAGCAAACTTGCTAAGGATATTCCCTGTCTTATCATCCAGGATATTAATGAAGATGTTAAACAGTACTGAACACAAGATCAACCCCTAGGGTACTCCATTAGTGACCAGTTCACTACTGGACTTCATGCCACTGGCCACAACCATTTTAGCCTTTCAGACCACTTCACAGTCTACTTATCTAGACTGTATTTAATCTGTTTGTCTACTGGGATGTTATCAGAAATAATGTTTAAAATCTTGCCAAAGTCCAGTTAAACAACATCCACTCCTCTCCTCTCACCTTCCAAACCAGTCATCTCACTGTAGAAGCCTATCACACTGGTCAGGCATTACTTCCTTTCCAAAAACCCTTGCTGACTTTTCCCAACAACCTTGTTCTTAGAATGTATGAAAAAGGTTTCCTGGATTAGTTGCTCCATTCCCCTTCCAGGCATCTAGGTAAGGCTGATCATCCAAGGGTTCCCTGGATCCTCCTCGTCCTTCTTTAAGCCAGGAAAGAGATTTGCTTTCTTCCAGTCCTCAGGAGTCTTCTACAATTGCCATGATCTTTCCAAGACTGTAAGAGTGGCCTTGCAATGACATCAGCCAGCTCCCTCGGTACTCATAAGTGCATCTCATCATGGCCACAGACTTTGTTTAGCCAGTTTGCTTAAATATACCCTAGTGAGATTCTTCTCTACTTCTTTCATGAAGACCTTCACAGTGTCCTCAGTGGCTTGGTACTCTGAAGGGAAGGTTGTAACCACTAACGTCTGAGAAGAAAGCATCCAGTACTTCAGCCTTTTTCATCTACTTTGTAAGTAGGGCCCCCTTCCCCGTTCAGCAGCAGGCTCCACATTCCCTAAATCTTCCACCTGCTGCTGGTTTACTTTGAGGGGCCATTCTTGCTGCCATTCACATTCCTCCTGAAGCAAACTCCATGTGGTCCTAGACTTTCCTAACCACACCCCTGCATATTCAGATAATGCTCTCTATATTCCTCCTCCAGAGGACAATACAATGTCCTCTGTATTGTATGGACAGATACAATCACCTATCCATGATTCTATCTGCCTCTTTTTTACGTCTGAGTTCAGTCAGGAACTCCTTGTTCATACAAGCAGTCCTCCTGCCACCTTCACTTGATTTCCTGCACATCAGGATGAACGATGCTTGAGCTTGAGCTCCTCCACAGTAATTTCACAGACAGAGAATACCCTGTCTGAAAAAGTTACTGCTTGGATAACAAGAGACAGAAACAATATCTATTAGAATTTGACTGCTGGTGCAGTGGAAAGTGTTCTGTTTATTTACTAAAGTTGTGGTTTAACACTGATAGGCAGCTAAGTGCCACACAGCTGCTTGGTCACTCCACACCAGCAGTGTAGGGGAGAGAATAGAAAGGGTAGAACTGAGAAAATTCATGGATCGACATAAAGACAATTCAAAAGGTAAAGCAAAAGCTGCATGTGCAAGCAAGCCAAAATAAGGAATTCCTTTACTACTTACCACTGGCAGGCAGGTGTTTAGACATTTCCTACAAAGTAAGATATCATGCGTAACATTTACTTGGTAAGAAAAACGCCGTAACTCCAAACTTCCCACCTTCCTCCTCCTTCCCCCAGCTTTATTGCTGAGCACAACGTCATATGGTATAGAATATTCCTTGGGTCAGCTGGGATCACCTGTGGGGGCTGACCCAACTTCTTGCGCATTTGCTGGCAGGGCAGTGTGAGAAGCAGAAAAGGCCTTGATATTATGTAAGCATCACAAGCTACTATGAAGAAAATTAACTATCCTAGCAGAAACCAGTACACAACTCATACACAATCCTATCCTGGCAAATGGAAATATTCTACTTACAGCCTGATACGGTGAACTTTCAATCTTAAGTTCTCTGTGCCTGGAATACTGAATATAAACAGGCCGTTGGTGGAGATGAGGTACAGAATAATTACAGTGGTTCACCAGAGCAGTAGCAGCTTCTTCAGAGTCCATTTCCAATAATGCCTGTAACCAATAGACAGCACTTTTCAGTGTTGTGTTGTTTACAGGAGAGAATAAAGCATCAAAGCACCATATCCCCAATTCTACTCTCACTAGAAAATGATCATGTGAACGTACAGTATTGATTTGTTCAGCATTAAAATGCATGTTTAAGGGGACATTTGATCTGTGGGTTTTCTTAAAAGGTTTTACATTGTAAGTACAGTAAGTCATTAAAAATAAGTATGACATATGGGAAGCAACACAGCTAAAAATACCACACTGCTAATGAATTTATTAGATTCCTGAATGCAAGCACTACTACCTAAGTAGCAGATACACATATTGATTGAAAAAGTAGGAACAAGACAGTAAACATCAGTTTGTGCATATTAACCCAGCTCACTGCTGCAGACAATTTTTTTATTAGTGTGTATTATTTTAGCATTTCAGTGTTTATTCATAATGTGAATGACCCTATTGCATCTAAGAGCAAAAAACCAAAATAAAAAACCCTAAGCAATTTATTTCAGATTAAAAAGTTAACATGCATGTTAGTTATTTAATCAGGTGGGTTATTTCAAGACTTATGTCCACTTCAATAGTAACAGCATAGCTCTTTATCATCTATATATACTTACACAAGGTGGAGATCATGTTTAGCAATATTACTAACAAGTTACTAGATCATTATTTAATCCGAAAGTGTATTAAAAATTAATATAAGTATCAGTACCTTTTTTCACCTTTGAAAATTATTAGAATCTTGAGCTATCAATGAAATGTCTAGATATTGTTCCAATCATTGCAGCCAAATGCAGTATCAAAAGGGACATAACATGAACTGTATCTCCAGCCTTGCTCTTATAATAGAAACACGGAAAATTACATACCTGACATTTTCGTTTTAGCCTCAAGAAGTTGGTTACTTTGCCAAAAGGGATGCCTAATGAAATGACTTCTGCTTCAGTAGCATCACTTGGAATTTGACGAATATGAAGGACACGTGAAGGGGAGCATAGTGATCTGTCTGCTTTAAATTTCTTCTTGTCATTCTCATTATCTGAAGTATCTTAGGGAGGGGAATGGACAAGCAAACAAGGTGAACTTATTACACAATGTAAGTACTAAAACCTAAAAAAAGATTAACTGCTATCTCAGCACTGACGTTAGCTTACTTATAGCTCTCTGAATCCTAAGACAGTTCATGTATAACCAAAGGACAGTTTAAGAAGACTCCTTTTATCTGCTCCAAACCTTCACTACAACTGGAGCACGTGGTAGGTTTGTTTTGCTTTGGTTTAGTAGGTTTCAGTTGGTTGTTTTCTTGGGGGCTGAGGGGACGTTTTGGGGTTTGGTTTTTGGTGGGTTTTTTCAAGTCTTACAGGTAGAGAGGCTAGTAACTTCTTCTCAAATGCCCATGTAACGTATTTACAAAATATTGTTGGAGTCAGATTACAATGCAGGCTTGGTGAGGATGCTCATGGTGACCATAAAGAACACATACACACACACACACACACCCTTTTCCCCCTCCATTCCCACCCCCCCCCCCCAAAAAAAAATTAAGTAATTTACACAGAAAAATACACACTGTTAATGAACTGTGATAAAAATCTTTTCTTATGTATACCCGCAGCTGGAGTAGGACTGCTCATGGTAGAAGGCCTGTTACTGACACCAGAAGAAAGAAGCTCGTCAGGTCCACACTAAAAAATAAAATACAAAATTACTAGTAAAAGTTGTTACAGAGAAAGAGCTCCATATAAAAATGCAAAAACTCCTGTAATTTATTCTTCCCCAAAATGTCCTCTTTCTATACACATTATCAACCAATGCTGTGAACTCACTTTTCAGGAAAATGTGCCAACCAGACAAATTTTCCTCCTCTCTCAAGAAATTAGCTAGTTCACCAGTGTTACACTTCTTACTTCTCTTAATGTTTACCGTACTACAGTTTACATTTTAAAAGAATAGCAAACACTTATGAAAATAAATGAGCTGGCTGCCAGCTCCGGGTCTGCAATACAACATCGCTTCTAGATACAAGTAAACACACAGCCACACAGATAAAGTCAGTATTTGTGACTGGACACAGTGGACCTTCAGCAAAACTAACTGAAGACATATTTAAATATACCTACGACACTTTTGTTAAAACCTAATTCTTGCCCTAAGAACTTGATGGTGGATCATATCTTTTTTAAAAAGTACGGAATATCTAAGTGTATGCTTTAGGAATTCTGACAATTTGAGGCTCTAACAGAAAACAGCCTGAGAACTCCAAGTTCTTAATTCAAAAATCAGTGCCTCGATGCCAGTTAAATCTATTTACTCTTTAAGACTGCTATTGTATGGCCAGCCAAGCATCTAAAAGTGCTCCAAAATGCCAAGAAGAAACAAAACACCACAACACCTCTAAAAGACAGTTAAGGTTCCTGAAGTTTTCACCATGCTCTTCCATAACAACATTTTCATTAAAAAACTGAGATTAAGGTCCCTTATAGGCGAGACCTTAGTCCTTTCACCTAGGACTTTGGTGAAAGGAGAGGTTCCCATCACCCTTGCCCCAGTATTCCCGCCAGCTCATGATCATGAGCTGTTTATCCTGCACCAGTTCTGGTTCCTAAGAGATTTTATATGAGATGACTCAGTCCTCCAACCCGGCAGCACTCTATGCTGAGTTATTTTAGTTAATCAGCTAAAAGAGGGGTTGAAAAGTGCCAGAACCCACTGTGAAGAAAGTGGCAGAGACACTTGAAGGAGACAAGACTAAGAAAGCATCCTTTAGCAGCAGCAAGCCATCATTCTGGCTTGTACTGGCTGTGGAAATACCGCTCCTAGAGGACTGTTTTCTCAGCTGTCTGCGCTTAAGGGAGCAGTTTGGCTCTTTTCATTCATAACCATGTGTTCAGGCTGCTTCTCCAGTGTAGGGAAGGTCATTAACAACATATGGTTGTGACCAGTTTAGGGTGGTGAAAAACCGTTTCAGGCATATTTAGCTGCTCATAAAGGAGCACAAGTGTTAGCGTAGGATGGAGGAAAGCATGACAGTCTTCATTCCTCTCTGGCAGCAGCACAGACAGTACTCGTGGTTACTATTGTTAATCATCTTAACAATATGTTTAAATGCAACATCTAATTGTGACAAACACTCCGCAAAAACATTTTTTATATTAAAAGAAATAAAAAATATAAACAATATTTTTTAAAGAATTTCCAATTCTCATTCTTTTTTCAGTTGCCACCAATTAAATCCATCTGCAATAAGAATATAAGCTAATGTAAAGAACAGTCTATTCAGCTGAGCAAAGAGTACACTATGCATTATACACACCAAGAAATGCTTCTTTGGCTGGTCACATTTTAAAGTGATCTCTTTAAAGTTTGTCAATTAAATGGTTACTACAACAAAAAAAAACCAACCAAAATCACATCAGACTTCTTTAGGAAAAAAAAAAAGAAAAATCCAACCTCTTCTGTTTTTAAAAGTTATCTTAGTTGATTCAACCCAGGATTAAAATAAGAATCTCAGTGCAGAAAGCGTTATCGACTACTTTGGCAAGCTAAGTAGTTACTGTTTTTGCAGAAGTAAGGAAAATGTGCAAGATATTTACAAATTAGTCTAAATTGTCTAGGTATTAGTCTACAAATGAGAAAAATACATAAATTATGAACTGTTGGACATACATATGTCATGAAATTTCTAATTAAAAAAAAAATTTGCTTCCAACTTAAATTTCACTGCCAGCATCAGTAATTTGTAGCATTGATCACTTTGTAGGTTTGGAACATGAAAATGCACCTGAAAAATTTGATACTGATTTCTGGGCAAAATTCTTGGGAGGATAACACAGAAAGTATTAGCTAACTGCGAGGATTTACAATAGAACGCCTTGATGAGCAGACAGATCTTAAAAACAAATTGCAAAGACCAGAACTTATTACCACAGACAATACAGAAAGTCTATAAATCAACCATAATCTGAAAGACAATTTAGCTTTCTCAGATCAAGTTCTAGCATATTCCAAAAGAAAATGCATGTAACCACCTCAAGAAGTATTCATCTCTTTTAGGCCACCCCACCACTGTAGTTTCATTCAGTAATGATACTGCTTGTTGGAATTATACACAGTTGCTTGGAAAGCATAATTTGATTTTGGACATTTCTTTCAAAACAGATCAAATTTATAGTGCTCAGTAACCAGTCCAGTAAGGGGCCTCTACAAAGTGTAGCACTCAATGATAGGTTAATGAAATGAACAATTCTTCTGTATCTACCATGGTCAATTTTCCTGAATAAATAAGGAATATTACACAATTTCAGACTACAGCAACAGATGCCTTTCCTGAAACTACTTAAGCTCTTCTATGATTTCAAATTTCTGATAGTAATACATGTTAGTGAGTCTGGAATTCAATTAAAAAAAAATACTGCACTCATAGAAAAGAGGTGTAACAAATATCTGAAAGTCAACAACTCTAGGTTTCTAAAGTCTTTTCAAGTCATGTATAGTTTGGCACTCTAAAATACTTCTTCAGAACATGCCCATTTGTCAGAACTATGACAGGTATCTATTCAGCATTATTTCTGGAATCAGCGAATCCTATAAACTGCCTTTTCATTTTTTAAAAGGCTGTATGTAACTAAGACCATCTTTTTCCCCCAATTTTTAACAGCAGCGTTTTCCTCCTCTCTTCCTTGATAGTCACAAATTCTTCAGTACAGTTTAATTAATTACAAATAAGTTTCTCTGAGACTATCCCATATTTCATCTGAAATACATTGTTTGTTTTCCTAGAATATAGCTGATCGCCTTTCTAGACTATTACTTCTAAGTCAACAGAAGAATATGATCATGGGTTTTTTTTACTGTAAGATAGCTAGAACAACAAAAATGGGGCCCTAATTTTATGGGAAAATAATTACTTCAAAAGCACCTTTCTGCATATAAATCAAAGTTTTGTGTATTTTTCTATGAAATTCTACATGGCAACAAACTAATTACTGTTCCAAAAGAGGCACACTCTGAAACATCACAATTTCAAGCTATAGCAGTGAAAAAGTACTGTTAAATACAAATTAACTGTTCTAATGCATACCTTATTAATTTTTACAGTACACAATTGTAGAAAAAGAAATCTAAGGGTCATAAGAGGAGTGAAAATTTCCACTACCTTCTACTTCTGCAGTAAGCTCTCCAAATACTTATTATATTCCTTTATTTTTAATTCCACCAACCATGTTTGCAAAGATGCAACTCCTACTTCCAAAATGAGGATTTAATGCAAAATGCAATGTCACTTATGCCAAAATAAAAAGATTTTAAAGAAAGTGCAGGTAAAATAAGGGTAACTTCAAAGTTATATATGTGTGTTAAAAATAAAGTGACCTTACAAAGAAAAATTGCCATTTCAATAAGCTGAAACATAGGGAAATTATAGGCAATTATCACAATCAAGCAAGCCTTCTTTCCTCTGCTGCAAAGATCCCTGGCAAACACATTGGCTGAACAGGCTGATTGTCAGTCATCCCAGGACCACATTGTTCTCTCACAGATAGCTGCTTTCCTGCAGGCTTGAATGGTTAGTATCTCTGTTACCACTATTGCCTGCTTTATTCCTTCTACTATCATCTACTGAAGCTCCCGCTATGCCGGTAACAAGACACTGTACACTTTCAGTCATGCAACAGTAATTGAAAAGTGAAAAGGAAAAGAATTAATCAAATTTTAGCCTTGTTGATTTCATTAATGAAAAGATTGTGCTCTCTTTAGAACAACAAACAATTAGAAAAGTTGCAGTGGTACATACTGTCACATGAATTAAATCATCTTTCCTAATTGTGATTAGGAAAAAGTTTCTATGAAACAAAAAATTCTTGAATAAACAATTCCTAAGGCAGATGCCATACTGAAGTGTGAAATACAATACAGACTCCAAAACAACCTAAAATATGCTACATTGAGTATTTAGAAGAATTTAAAATCCAACAATTTCAAGAACTACATAAAAAGTAATTCTAGTAACTGTCCAGTCATCCCATCTTAACTTTTGCAATATAGATGATGGAATAGCAGAAATCATGGAATCACATCACCATTTTTTTTATAAAACAGCTGGAAAAAATGGTCAATAATTAAACTGATTACACACATTTGTGCTATTGTCTTTACAGCTATTCCTCTTTTTAGCAATATAAACTGTTTTTTAAGATTGATGCAGCAGTTTAAAATTTAAAAAGCAAATAAAAATATTATTTTCAAAAACCACATAAATGCTAACTGCATTAGAGACACATCTTAAAAATGCAAGGAGCAAAGAAGAATCCAACTATTCTTGCATATTTTCAGGTTATCCATAAAGCACCCACAACAGCAACTTCTACATCCACAGCATGCTGGCAAAGCAGGTCACCATCTCCCCATTTTTAAATATTTGCCTTGCCACAATTTAACAGATGTTCTAGAAACAGAAAGTATAAACACTACGTAAAAGTTCTGAAGTACAACTGTAGTTCAAAGCCAACTCCCTGCCTTTGGATGCAACACATGAGGCATAAAACTTCAGCAGACTTTGACTAAAAATCGATTAAGCAGTATCAAACTTAAAACAAGTACTCTAATTCTATACAAAAGGAGTAGGTAAAGAAATGTAGCTCTGACACTAAAAGCCCTGAAGTCATATTTTAAGCGCTTTCAACATTTTGCATGCAGACAGTTTCATTATTGCTACTTAATACTCATGTTTACCCCTCACTATAGTGGCAGAAACCAGAAATCCAGGTAATTGTTATTAAAAGAATTCAGGTTACATTTAACTGAACATTTTTTCTACTATTAACAGTATTCGCCAACTCCAATAACAGAAAAAGTAAAAACATAAATTCCAGAAGGACCTCAGCCCCATGCCCTAAATATGACCTAGGCATTCCCCTTCTCTACTTTCCACACATTCTAAGAATTTTATTCTTCCATTCTTCCTAAAATAAAAAGGCAACTAAATGTAAGCCAGGTATAAATACCATGAGTTTTCATTAATCAACATGATCAGGAAGAATGCAAGAGTCGTCTTGTCTGTAAAACTAAGAGGTATTTAAAATTTAAACTATTTGGTCACTTTATCAGCATTTCAATTCCTATATAAACTGAAAATACAAGAATGCTTATATTAGGTCATTAAAAAAAAAAAAAAAAAAAAAGAAGAAAAGAAAAATCTAATACCTCTAACCATGGATGCTCAGGAAAGACTTTGAGACGAAAACAAGCATACAAGATTATCTTCTCAAAATATTCTCCCAGAACCACACAAACATACATGCACACAAACACAAGTTAACTGAAGTAGAAAAGGCCACATGATACATATCCAAATGGAAGATCAAACATCAGCGATATGAATATACTAAACACTCCAGTAAGTGTGTTTTAATATAGTGTACCCTTGACAGTGATGACTTGTACCACACAATGAAAATCAACCTCTAAGTAAACAAAGAAGCAGAAATTACATTTTTCCTTAAAATACTTTTATCCTGTGCACAGGTGAATTGTTTTAATCAAACTTCCCTTTAGGGGGACACTAATACCAGTAACCAAGTAACATATGCCTACAACAAAATTCACTGCAGAATTCACTGACTTCTAGACTGCCTTCCCAAATTTTATAGCAGTTAGCCTGCAGAATAAGGTTATATTAATGTACAAACTAAGCTCCAAGTAACAAGCTTTCATACTTCAGGGGCATACATTCCTTATGTGTACCTTATTGGTTCTGACCTTGTGAAACACACTGCAGGACCAGAGGATAAAGGAACAAACAAAAGGTCAGAAAATGTTTACAGGCAAGATTTTGTCTTACAAAATAGAATCATATAATGGTTTGGGTTGGAAGGGACCTTAAAGATATTCAGTTCCAAGCCCCCTGCCACAGGGCAAGGACACCTTCCAGTAGACGAGGTTGCACAAAGCCCCATCTAACCTGGCCTTGAACGCTTCTAGAAATGGTGCAGCCACAACTTCACTGGGCAACCTGTGCAGGACTAGAAATACAGTTTCTCTGTGTCAAACAGCAATGTGGACACCACTGTCTTCATACTGACATGATTAATAAGATTGTGGCAATGGTTCCGCCAATAATGTAAAAGGAAACTAATTTTAGATGTTCACTTAGATGATGATTTTCATTGTGTGGTACAAGTCATCATTGTGAAGGAAACAAATTTTCTCACCACCCTCACAGTGAAGAGTTTATTCCTTACATCTAATCTAAATCTCCCCTCTGTCCGTTTAAAGCCATTCCTCCTTGTCCTATCACTACATGCCCTTGTAAAAAGTTTTGGTTATATCCTCTGAGTCAGGGGCTGAGGGGTTTGCCATTTAAAAATGGTCCTTCCCACAGTACTGTCATTATTTTCATAAGGGCAATGGCACACCCAAAGGGAAATGGCAACCATCCAAAAATCAGTACACAGGCATAACCTGAGCCACTTCCTCTGTACCACTACATCAGTGGATAGCCTTGTGGCTAGGGCTTCCAAGAACTGATCTGATCATCCTTCACCTTCATGCATTTCTACCACCTGCTGAACAGGACTCCAAGGAGCACATTTCATTTTGAACCATCAACAATGTGACAAGAACCACCTCTGCAGAAGGCAAAGAGCTTGTCATATTCCAGTTCTCTGAGCATGGGGTAGTACACTGCATTATGACTGGATCATGATTTATGGGCCACTTTATCAGTTCTTGTATAAGGCCTGGATGTCCCTGTTTCGCCATCTGATCCCACTGGGTAAGCAGGGATGTCCATCAGTGCAGGTAGAACTTACTAGATGATGGGTTGAAGGCATTTTTCCTTTCAGCGTCCAGTACCAGAAGTCAAGAAGCAAGCAGCAGTCATGACTCCATTCTCCATCACTGCAGATGCTGCCCAGACTCACACATAGATGGTTCATTCTTCTTTTTCTGTTAGGATATAGTTTTCTTAGGTTGACAGCAGCCTTGGCTTCGGAATACAAGGAATACTTCTGTCCCTCTTTCTGCCACAGTGTGCTTTCTGCCATAAACTCTGCTGGTTTGACTGGTCTCCTGCTAGTTGTGTATAGTACATTTCAGGCATTTGGACCCATTCTGACACAGCTCGGCACAACATGTGCAATTTTTTGCTTTAACTGGTCAAAGGCATTTTGTTGCTCAGGCCCCACTCAAGTGCGGTTTCCTTCCTGGTGACTTGGAATGGTCACAGTGAACTGACTTTATGTTGTATGTATATTCACCAAAATTGTACCATTCAAAAAAAAAAATTGTTTCCTTTTACATTATTGGTGGAACCATTGCCACAATCTTATTAATCATGTCAGTATGAAGACAGTGGTGTCCACATTGCTGACACACAGAAACTGTATTTCTAGTCCTGCAAGTCCCTCCACCTCATTCCTCTTTGATTGCAAGTCTCACATTCAGTCAAATTTCAGCTATCCTTGTTATCCACCCATTGGGAAGTGTTTCCCTAAGCTATGATGCCATCAGCATACTCCATGTGATCTGGGCCACGGCATTCCTCCAAACCATTTGCGTAAGTCTGTGATAGATGCTGGAACTATGTTTCCATCCCCACAGTAGGTGGTTCCAGGTCTGTTGTGCTCCCCTCCAGGAAAGGCAAACTGCAGTTTACACTCCGGGGCCACAGCAATTGATAAAAACACACTAACTATGCCAATGGTCAAATACCAGGCAGCGCCTTTTTTTTTCCTTTGAGTTATACTGTAGTTCTAGCATACTGATATTGCAGCACCCAAGGGCGCTGCTGCCTTATTCAGATTTCTGTAATTCATGGTTAAATTTAAATCCCTGTTGGGTGACTGCACTGGCCAGAGAGGGCTGCTAAGGGTAAACAGGTGCAAGTAACTATTCATCAATATTCTACTTCTACAATAAGATAATTTATGGGACAAGCCAAGTATCTTATGCAACACACCAACATACCTGTTAGGTTTATATTCTTGTCTGTGCACTGCATTGCAGCTGGCTCTGATGGAGTTCTGCTACCTACCCTACTCCTGCAGTGACAGACAGCTAACACAGCAAAGTGGTGCTCTTGCTCACATCCATAGCAGCTAAGCCAAATGCCCACAATATCTATACGGGTTCTTAGTATCTCCATTCCTTAAAATGGCAAAGACCAAGATGAAAGGGACACCAGATCCTATCCACATTTTGTGGTGCTTCCAGTTTCTTTTAGTAAGACTGAGTTTGGCTTTTCCCACACAGAACTTCCAGTGGTCCCCAGTGGCACTTCTGATGATGAATTGTACCTTTCTACTCAGTGTAAAATGGAATAAGGTACATTAAACCTTTGTGTCACTAAGGCTTGATGTTTTCTTGGTGAATGTGTGCCAGACCACCAGACTCAAAATCAGTAAATTCCATTATCACCTGTAACATCACCATTCTCAGCTGGCTGTGGGCAGAACCTCACCAAAGCCACTTCTTGGAGAGGGATGTAGGAGAAATCTCATGCTGGCAAGACTGATACTGTGAGGCCTTCCTCAGCCTGTTGTGGCTTAACAGCTGTGTGTCAGAAAATGCCAAGGACCAGCTCCCCCACAAAGAATGAGGAGCGAGGAGCAGAGAACAGTAATTAAAGCCAGCAAATCAGTGCCTATCCCATGGTACACAGGTGAGAGAAGGAGAGCAAGTGCCAGATTCCACTGAGAGTCCACATCCTTCAAAAAGTGCCACAAAAAGTGGCAAGGCAAGTTCACAGTCAAGCTGGGAAGTCAAAATCAGGTGCAGTGAGCATAATCAGCACCAGATACAGTCCAGCGCACAAGGCAGAACCCAGGTCAAGGTGTAAGTCAGTCTGCGGATCAGGGTCTGGATCAACAATGTTCTCAGCCAGCCACAAGCATAGGTGTGATGGAGCTGCAGACAGGCATGCATACGACATAACCTGGGCAGTGTCTGAAGGCCTAGGCCTGAAACAGAGCTCATGGACAGAGGGTGTGGGTTAGGGTTCGGGGTCATAATGACCCCAGGGTCATTAAGCTCTCTCAGGGCACTCAGGGGCCTGACAATGTCTTTCTTGCTGCTTGGATTCACATTCGCAAGGTAGCCAACTCCTTGATTGTCCACAGTTCTGTCACTGTATACAGACCCCAGCCACCATGCCCAGTTATACACCTTTAAACTACTGGTACACACATCCCAGCATTTAATCATCAAGTTGGTTGGTTTTCCTCTACTCGTTTATAATCAGTCTTTAAATCATTATTTAAGGGTCATGTGGTTTTAGTTTCTCATATTTTTAATGGGTTTTGTAACTTTTTAATCCTTCTCCCAGTCTAGCAGAATCTGCAATGAGAAACAACCTCTTCAACCTCTTCACATGGATGCCAGGGGAGAAAAAGATAATGCTACTCAGAGAGCAGCCATACAGCCTTCATGCCTATTTCTTAAAACTGCTCTTTAAGGAGCAGACACTGCTCCTCCCTCTCCTCAATCCAGGAACCAGAGATGCCCTAGACAGTATAATGAAGACTTGCTATATCCACTATATACTGGGAGTTGCTGAAGGGTAACAGAAAAGGGGGGTGGAAAGGAAAAGCTTTAATTCCAGTTGTTACTGTTTTACATATTTCAAGATGATCTTATCTACACTATTAAACTCTGTACCAAGTAGGAGTTAGGGTTATCCTACATCCAATATTAACACATCATACTGAATAGCAGCCAGTGTTACATGCATGAGCTGATGCACACTACATACACTATTAAGCACACCTTACACAATACTGGGTACCCTTCCTGCCATACCACTGGCTCCTCTCCCAGAGCACCAACTCAGCAGCTGTAAGTGGCCTTGGCACCATGGAGACCTTCAGACAGCAGGACATTGTACAATTGTCTTTTCACAGTCCAAAGCCTCCTTCACATCCTGCATCTGACACCAGCTTTTTATTAATGGCATGGTTTAGGTCAGGACAAACTGACATTGACATAAATCCAGTTATTGCATACTAATTAATGTGAAGGAATGTGGGTTTTCTTGCTTCTGCAAATAAGTGATTAATAATGCAAGAAACAGCACAGTCTTACAGAAAAGTGGCTCTGCCTATTCCCCCCTTCCTTGCTGAAAGGAGCAGCAGGTGTTATAGGAATAAGATGCTGAGTGTGCCAGTTCCAGACATACAAGCTTGATTACAGATGTTTCTGGACATCCTCGATGGCCAGGCCTCCCAAAAGGTAAGAGAACAGTACTTCTTTACTGGTTGGTGGACCTGTTTATTATACCTTTGTTTTTGCAGCAAAACAAAAAGGTTTCTGGTTTGTACACTAGCAGAACTGTAAACAAGCATCACCAATATCAAAGACGTTTGTCTCTTCCTAAATATATCAGGGTCTCTGAATAAGAATAGTTGAATATAAGGTAAAGCTATTGCTTCACTAAGTGCACAAACACAAGCGAGCAAGAGAAGTGAAAATTACAAAATACTCAATTTCTGCATCAAAGACATTTACACTCTAATGAGGACATGGTATAGAACTGCATTGGAAGTACCAGTCTAACAGTTTGCATTCACTTAAACTGAACAATAACATGACACTTCACAGACTTTTATCATTACACTTCTTTTATTACTAAAGAAAAAAAATCAGTAATGCCAAGTCTGCATCCAGATGTGCAGAAATCTTTATACTTCTAGCTGTCACACTTGGGACTGAATACTTGAGTATTTAAAATAAGATACACCATTACCCAGTGTATCACATCTGCAGTTTGATGCAGAAAGTCCAAAAGAGACATCATGACCAGACTCTGCAGGTCAGAATACTATAACATCATATACTTTGTATTTATGCTTGATACAGGGCAAGAACTTTCCAGTAGTACTTCGGTTTGGTTTTTTTTTTGGTTTTGTTGGGGGTTTTTTAAATGATAATTTAAATATAAATTTTACCAGCAATAAAGATTAATGCTTCCTAGTTAAACCCTTAAATACATGAGAAAGTTACTTCAATATATTCCTTTCAAATATATTCCTTTTTTTAAAAAAAAAAAAAAAAGGAAACAATAGGACACTCAAAACAAGCTTTCCTAAAAATTTCAACCTGATTCTTAAAAAGCAATTGAATGTGTGAGCATACCTGTAAATAAACACTATACAGAATGAAGTCCTGTACAATGAGAAGATACCCTGCCTTAATTTTAATGGTTTTTTGCTCAAAGTCACAAATGTATCTGTATGATGTCATATTGTATATAGTTTTGCACCATTTTATGCTTTACAATGCCCAGAAGATGCTTACATGACATAAACATCCAGTAAGCCATCTCTTTTTAATTTGGCCAGAAGAAAATTTATGTAGTCTCATGAAGTACAAGTACAAAGTACTTATAAAGTACAAAAGCCTCATAACTGGACAATCTGGTTTATAATTTTTTATTATTAAAAGTTAAAAAATGAGAAAGAAATACAGCTAAGATAAACAGAACAAAACCATGAGGCTTATGACTATAAATATGGTTTCAGAAAAACAACACACAAAAAAAACCCCACCCAAAACAGTAAAGGCTATAATAAAAGTAGCAATGAGTGTATGTGAAAAGCTACAAAGACATTGCTATCTTTAAACAGACTGCCAAGAGATCTGTAAAACAAAGAAAAAAAAATGAAAAGAAAATGGAAGATGTTAGCAAATTATCACAAAGGTAAATAGGTTAAAGAAAGACAAACTTCGCTACAAAAGTAAAAATGTGATGAGCTATGGATTTTTTCTTTTCTCTTGAAAATTAAATAGTTTGACAATGCACAATACGTTTAAAAAAGAAAACAACTAGTAGGATCACAATAGCAATCAACAAAATTTCTCCAGAATTTCTATTTGAAACATAGTTTTACTGTTAATTTTAACAGCAGTTCCTTCTGAAAACATAAAGATGCATAAACATGATTCTGGGTCAACCAGCAGCTCTAACTTGGATTATGAAAAATATCTACTTTCGTGACTTTTGTAACTTTGACTTCCATTGTTCTGCAGAATTAAATATACATAACTTAGTTTAAGCAAATAATATTTGGGGAGAAAAATTCTTGCATTCCATGAATCTAAAAGCCACCATGAATTCATAGGAAGCTAACAGATACATGACTCTCAACTGATCAATCATTCATTTTAAAAGCATGAAACTACTTTTTCTAACTGACAAATTTTCAGAGCCTTAAAAATTGCCTAAAAAAATTAAAAATAAAAAATTTCCTATTCTTAAATTAACCATGACACTCTAAAGACACGGTTTGGGTTGCTTGTCTTTTGAGTATTTAATTTACAGCTTCACATCTAAAGCTTTTTTCACAGCAACGAAAGATAGAAATTTCTTACTGTTTAAAAGGAAGATTCATGTTTTCAAACAATTACAGAACTCTAGGACTAAAAGCTCTAAGAACTGCACACTTGAAGTCAAGTGGCTAGAAAGTAATGGAAGTCTGCATGATCACATGCATCACATATATTAGGTATGATTTGAATAAGCTTTTGTCCTAACAGATGAAAGATATGCATCAAGATCAACAACAGTGTATAATACTTCTATTCACAAGCTCAATTTTCAATTACTACTTAATGTTTTATAGTACAGTACAGGTGTATGCAGGAAAAATATAGCCACACCTATGACACACAGTTCCTGCCCTTTCTCCCCACTTCCTTAGCAATGTTTCTTATTGATTCCTCACTGCATGACACTCTCTCATGCAACAGTCTCTGTTCCTTAACCCAATTCTGCTTCACCTATTGAAACATTTAATAATAAACTAGTCCTGTAAGAATCATCCTTTAGATTAAATCTTCAGTATTAATACACTAATTATATAAGTGAGGTCAGAGCCATAACCTCAGACTTTCTGGAGACTCGGGAAACAGCACAGCATTACTATAACCCTTTCCATTCTCCCACATATCCAGAAAGCCTACATTGTTTGTTTAAAGTGTTTTGCCAAGCGTAAGGTCCTACACATGGGTCAGAGCAATCCCAGGCACAGCTACGGGTTGGGCAGAGAAGAGATTCAGAGCAGCCCTGTGCAGAAGGACTTGGGGGTGTTGGTCAATGAAAAAATGAGCATGAGCCAGCTTCAGTGTGCACTCGCAGCCCAGAAAGCCAACCATATCCTGGACTGCATCAAAAGGAGCATGACCAGCAGGTCGAAGGAGGTGATCCTGCTCCTCTACTCTGATCTCGTGAGAACTCACTTGGGAGTATTGTGTACAGTTCTGGTGTCCTCAACATAAAAAGGACACGGAACTGTTGGAACAAGCCCAGAGGAGGGCCA
>WYDI02034002.1:0-17376 GCA_009867235.2 Psittacus erithacus | reverse complement strand
TGGATATAAGGAGGAAGTTCTTTACTGTAAGGGTGGTGAGGCACTGGAATGGGTTGCCCAGGGAAGTTGTGAATGCTTTATCCCTGGCAGTGCTCAAGGCCAGGTTGGACCTGGGTGACATGGTTTAGTGTGAGGTGTCCCTGCCCATTGCAGGAGGGGAGTAACTTGGTGATCTTAAGGTCCTTTCCAACCCTAACTATTCTATGATTCTATAAATGAATGCTCCATTTTTTCAATATATATGGACAAGCTCTTCTCTTTTATTCCCTCTCCTAAATATCACCAGTCACACAAAATGAACTTTTCCCTTCAGCTTTACTCCACAATAATACACCCTCTAGCAGTCTCCATTTCTTCCAATTCTCAGTAGAATGCACAAGTTATCTGGCAAAATTATTATTTCCCCCAGTCAAAGTATGTTGTGAACTGATTTAACAGTAATACTAAAATAATTTTACTGTTAAGCACGACTTCTTTAGTTTTAACCCTACCTTTTTGCTAATAAACATACAACCAACTATAGGAGAAATACGATTCTGATAAGAAAACCTATTAAGCAAATACAGCTCCTGAATTTTATTAATACTTAAACCCATGCACCTGTTAATATTCTCTGTATTTTATAAAGTACTGGTAACTTTATGAGTTACCACCTTTGAGCAGTCTACAGTTTTAAATGAGACTGCTTCGGTTAAAGATCAAGTTATTAACACTTATGAGTTTACAACACAGTTTTAATCTAGTCTTTGGAGAGCATATTTTTGGGAACTCTGGATCCTGCTGAGACCTGTCTTTTTTCTGGCCATGTGTTACAGTCCCTCTCCCTAACTTTTAAGGCACATACTGAAACAGCAATTAGTACCATATATACATACTATAAACAGCTCCTCCAAGAGGACATTGCTCACAACACACTAGGTCATGCTTGTCACATGCATGCAATGTTGATTTTGCACACAAAACAGATGAACTCTATGGTTCACAAAAATAAAAAATGCCTAAAGAATCATAATCTGTTCCTTGATGATTCTTCATCACAGACAGTATTTATGTTATTACCGTCCAGTCCTCAGCCATACCAAGGCCAACCACTACACAGCAAAAACTAGCAACAGAAAGCAGAGGCAATAAGGGAACACAGCACAGACTGAACAATCTTTACATTAATAATCAAGTCCCATTAGTGTATATACATACAAATATGCACACATATACTTGAGACTTACGTGGTTGTAAGACAAAAATTACCATTAGCAGCACCGTTAGCACGCCAATTTCCCTACAGAAACTATGTTACGGGATGCTGCAGAGAAGACTGTTACATTTTTAAAGCACTCCATTTTACTTCAATACAGTTCTTTTTCTAGAGAACAGCCATTGTACGTGCACAATCTCTATTTCAACAAATTGAAAGGCATACACTAGTGGACAAAATATTGGTTTACAGAATAAAAGAAAATTACACATAAACAAAGTCTTCTTCAGTGACAGATTTAGGTAACACTTCCAAGCCAATTAAATTAAGACAACTCAGTTTGTGAAGCAACGGATCACTGCTTTTTATTTTTTTTTCCTCAAAAATTATCTAGAAATGCATAAAATTATAGATACTAATTTATTGTGTTTATCAGGAAGTGATGTTGACATTCATTGACCTTTCCTTTAAACACTACTTTAGCTCATGCATTAAGTTGTCCTACAAGACTGGACCAATATATGTAGTTTTGCCAGCTGTAATTTCAGTCACACTTTGGCACCCCACACCTGTAAATACTTGGTTGCCTGGTGGAGAAATACCAAGGAGAGCTGGGGAGGTATTTTAAATTAAAACTCTCGAACACCTCAAGAGACTGTGGATGTCTACAATTTGTACTCACCTTCAAAAACTGACAAGCTTTATAAGGAGAGGCAAGCTTTTCTAACCTCTATGAAGTTTTATTACACAGAAACAAGTTTGCTAGCGCTGACAGAAACCAAATGAAAAACAGATCACCTACTTTCAAGTTCAAAAATTTCCTCCACAGAAACTGAGTTTTGCACTACATCTTCCACCACATCCAAGGTCTTATACTGTGCACAGAAGTTCATTACAGATTTCAAACTGGCTGTGTTTTGGGAAAGGACAGGTAACCAAAACAAGAGGGAAGGAACAGACATGAAGCTAGAGTAATTTTTCTGGTAACATAAGATCAGAGCAAATAGCTCGTCTCTATAACATGGAGCAAGAAGGAGAAATTAGAGACTAGAAAATAGAAACAGGTGAACTGACAAATCAAAAAAAGAATAAGAAAATAAATGCATTATAGTGGGTAGTAAAGTGAGAAAATGAACAACAAAAAATCCCACAGAAATGAAACTGGAAAAAAGATCCTAATCAAGCTATGCACAGCTAGATTGGAAAAGGCGGCCTAATGAAACCAAGAAGGATTACTTGTCATTTATGGATTAAACTAAGACACCTAGAAACGTTGTAAGTCAGTAAAATACTCAGATGTTAAAGATACTATACTCCTTTAATTTGCAGTGATCTATGGGGTCACTGTGGCAATATGAATTTATTTAATGCTTACTGCCAAACAGAATTATAACGGTTTCCAGCCTAAAAAATGTTACGGTTAAAATGATGAAGACATATAGAATAATGGCATCATTTAGGCTGAAAAAGATCTTTAAGATAGAGGAATCTCTGCCTCTAAGGGTTGAAGCAGTTTGCACATTTAAATGCAGCCCTTGAAGTTATGTTGTCATTCTGGACAAGCGCAAAAATGTGCTTGAATCCTCTATTCAAAAATATCTATGGTCTTTTCCAAGTATTGCAGTCTAGAAATTTCCTAGTAAGCAAGAACCAAAAGCTGCAGTGACACTCTTAACCAAATCACTACAAAGTGCAGTGGAACAGCTTTACAGTGACCTGCTTTTCATAACACCTGAGAGGTATTTCACATCCTTCTCACGTGCCATTGAACATGTAGCTACCATGCCACCTACAGACGAGAAAAAGGTTACCAGTCCCCAATTTCTCCACATAGCCTCATCCCAAACCAGAAGACAAGAGATTTTATTTCTGCCTATTTCCAAACAGTTTTTGGATCATTCTTATTCCCATGATTAATGCAACTATACTCCCAAGAGATTGTAATGTTTTGTTTAAATGGTAAGATCCTACTAGGGCATACCGACCCCACCATACACTTGGCATGTGTAGCATGCATACTTGCACAGAGTGTACATACAGAAACATTGTTTTGATTCCTTTGCTTCTGGTATTCAATGTTGAGACAGAACAATCAGTCTTCCCCTGGACTTTAAACGCTATTATAATACCCCATATCATTTATTGAATAACAATGGCAGCAACTTAAATTACTTGTAGTACAGTGTGATTAAGAAAGTTCATTGCAAAGATAATTGTTAGATTATTGAATAATACAAGCATTCATACCACTAGCTTTCACAGGAAATTTTGGGTGTGGTTTCCCCATCAGTTGCAGCAAGCAGAGGCAATCATGCCATTCCCTACCTTCATATTTTCACAGCCTTCACTGCAGTGACTAAGTGCAAGGCAGCATGGTAGCGGAATAATTTACTATGCAGTCCACACATGACAATTGCTACACCACAAGGGGGGGCAGAAATGCACCACTGAGGTTGGTGCTGCACTTCCAGCAACACTGCTGAGTCTGAACAACTTTAGCTAACGGGGAAAAAGCATGAGCAGAGAAGAGTGATATCAACAGCAACAGTCAAAGTACTTTTTCCTTTTCACCTACCTTCTCTGCAACGCCACGTCCAGAACACTGCCTCTTATTTGAACGTAAGTCACATCTACAGACCTGAAAAGATATGCTGTGTTATCACATGCTGAAATGAGAAGGGAAAAAAAAGAAAAAAAAAAATCAAAAGCGAGAGTGCAATTCCATGCAACTGTTAATGAGTGTAAAAGAAAAGAATTAACAATTGCACCTTGAAACAGCAGCTGTAAGCACACTTTTATCATATAACTAACTCCCATCCTCATGTTTTGACACAATATTATGCTTAATCAGGATATCCTTTAAAAGAAAGTCAACCTAAACACACTTGTGCGTACCACTTAATACCTCCAGAGTGCTTCAATTAGCATAGGATTAGTTCAGCATAACACTTAATAAATACTTCCTGGTAGAAACCAGCATACTTAATTGCTTATCTCCCCCCACCAGGTACCTTTAGCAGATCAATTTTCTTGACTATATATAAAATCAAATAAATAGTAGCTCGATAAGTGGTAAGGAAACTACAAGATTGATTCATATTTTGCTATTCTCATGCGTCCGATTGTGACAGGTGATTCTTGTTTCAGATTATATCAGATAATAATAGTAAACAAGTTTGTTCAGTGAAGCACAAACTCATAAGGAGAAACAATTCAATTCATAGTAGGTCTACATTAGATATTTTTCAGAAGCACTTAACTCAAGGTGGGTTAGAAACAGAGACTAAAGCAACTACAGGATACTTTTATTCTATGTAGAATATAAATACAAAAAAGGCTTGCAAACCAGAAACCTAAGGATAACAATGTGCAGGTGGTTGACATCTCTAAGAGCTTGAATATCACCTTCCAAATTCAGAAACACTGTTAAACCTGAAGATTTAATCTGGTACCGGACTGGGCTGAATTTAACTTGCAAATATTAATTTGCTAGTGTTTACTGTTGTTCTTCGTTTTTTTCCCCTTACTAGCCAACAAGGAAGCTACTAACCTCAGTTAAAAAAAAAAATAAAAAAAAAATTATATATATGAATCTGGGCTGCCTTCAATAGTCAGCAAAAGAGTACAGTTCACACTATTAGTAACTTCTTCAAATTTAATTATGTGAACTTGAATCACATTTTCCACAAAATGCAATAATCTTCAATAAGGAGACAAATTCTTTGCCACAAAACAGTGGACTTTTTACAGCTTTCTAGAAAATCTTTCTGATTCAAATAAAAACTGTTTCTCTGCGCTTCTGTATTGTTGTCCTCTCTACATATAAGGTTTCCATCTAAATCAGCCTCAATACACCACAGAAATAAATTAAGCCCTGTATTTAATTTCTGTATTAATGCAAACGAAGTGTAAGTTTACTTCTTTCACTCTTCCTCTTCTGAAGGTCATTTAATGAAAAAAAAAAAAAGTCACAAGCTGCTTTATGAAAAGTTTTAGGTAGGGCAATCACAGTTTTAACAGCCTGCATCTTCAACTAACAGACTCAAAAAGTACTCAGTATCTTTTACCAAAAAAACACCCTCAAATCACCAAAAACCGTGGCTTCCTGAGCTTTCACAGGCAGCGTATAACAACTCCGAGCTTACTAAAACCTGCAGTTATCATCAGACACCTGTATTACTATCAAAACACTTATAAAGCTCTGCTTAAGAAAATTTCTTAAAAAAGACCCACTCAGTTGATTCGCCTTTGCTGTGCCCTTCGTCTTTGCCTTACTCTCTGACAACCAAGTTTATTAGGAAGATGCTATTTTGCAATGATTTGTACAGTTTAAGAACTACATACATTTCCTCATACTATTTCTACTGGAAACATAAGTAATATCAACCTTATCTTTCGCATTAGCATCTCAGGGCAGTACACTGCCTAACGCATACTTCTTTTTCCATTCTCTCTCAACTGAAATAACAAGTCCTTTATAAAACAAAGAAGCTTGCATGAGAAATTCATGATACTAGTTGAAAGATAACAGGAAGACCACAGGAATCATACACTCAGTTCAGACAGCAATTCCACAACCTAAGAGGAAAAAAAAAATTTATTCTCAAAGGGATTAAAATAAAATGACAAGTAACTCATAAGCACAACTAACAGATTAAAAGAGATTCTCACTCCAGTGAGAATTTTAATTTTCTTTTGAAATTTTCCAAAAAGTAGTTTCAAAGCAAATGTGAAAAAAAAACCAAACCCAAACTGATGTATTTTTGAATAAAGTTCTCCAAAAACATATTTCCTAAGACTATTGGCTTTTTCTCATTAACCAGAATTTACACAAGATTGGTTTTGTCAACCCGCTTCCCTCTGAAGGCTTCCACTGCAGCAATATGAAAATATGCTAGAAAAGTTTGAGCGGTACTGCTTTGATCTGTCAGAGGAAAAAAAAAAAAAAGAATAAAAAGTCCTCCTAACTTCTGTTTCCGAATTCCTAGATTTCAAGAGCAGTTAAGATTTTACAGGTCACTGAGGGCCAGGATGCACTCCAACTTAATACCTACATATTTACATCAAGTTAGAAGCACTGTCTTCAGGGATCATTTCCATTTTCATGTATGTGTACTGTTATGATGAAAAAAATAAAAGAAACAGTAATGCACTTTACTGACATTGGGCATAGTTAGTTTCCTGGGTCTGCTGAATTTCCCACTGCGGTCAAATTTCCCAGGCTTTGGATTTTGAAATTCAATAGGCAAAGGAAAAATACACCAGCAATCATGTTTGCCCTTAAAAACTAGTGAGGGAAGTTGGCAGTACACATACCGAACTTTGTTTTATTATTTCTTTTCAAGTTAAGAAAACTTACGAAGACATATGACAGAAGTCAGCGCACATCACGCTACCGCAGCAATGGGACTCACACTTGCTTGAAATACTTTTACCTTCCGAGGACGACATACCGTATAAACTTTTATCACTGTAATAACTTACGTGTATTTAAGGCCTTCAGCACGGTCTATAAAAATGCATTTAGGACTACACGAATACCCATTCTGACTATTGATTAGCCTTGCAGAATAGGTGTCAATCAGTTCACATACACATACGCACCTCTAAAACGCACCAGCTGCAAACAGCAGCACCGCCGCGTTTTCTTCTGCTACATTAAGGTACTTAAGGCACAAAACTCTTAAGTTACTTTAAGGAACTGCAATGTCTAAGAGCTCATCACGACGTCCGCTCACCGTTAGGAGAGCAGCGCGCCAGTGAGCTTTTCAATACGCTAAGAGAGGTAACCCTACAATAACGCTAAAAGCCCGACAGCAAGCAGCACCCGAGCGGCGGGCACCACATCGGCCGGCAGCCCGGCGGCGGCGCGGGCGAGCCGGCGGACCGAGCCCCGCGGCGCAGCGCCCGTAGCATCCCGAGCCGCAACTGCGCTCCGCTTCCAGCGCGGCGCCGGACGCTGGCCTCGCTACCGCAGAGAAGCCAGCCGCTAGCAGCGGCGCGGAGGAAGCGCGGCCACAGCTCCGCTGGGAAAGAAATAAACAGAGAAAGTAAGGATGGGAGATAGAAGAAAAAGAGACAAGAAAGTGGAAAGAAAGGAACCCACACGCGCCGGATACCACAGTTCTCGGCGAAGGCTCCCGGTCCCTCAGGTCCCCCCGGCCACGGCCGCTGGCTTCCTCCGTCCACAAGTACCTGGCGGAGCGGCCCGAGGCAATATCCCCACCCGGAGCCCGGCCCCTCAGAAACCCGGCCCCCCTCCGACACCCACCTTTCCCCTCGCTGCGCTAGCTCCGTCGGGGGCACCTCCCTCGGCCCCCCTCTCCCCACCCCCGGCGCGGCCAGCCCGCTGCTCCGGGGAGGAAGGAGAGGGGCCGAGCCGGCCCCCCGCCCCCGGAGACCGCGCCCCGCCCCAGGAGACACCAGGTAAAGCCTTCTGGGGGGTCGCGGACCCCTGCCCGCCCCTCGGTGCGGCCGCGGCTCCGGCGGCAGGGCGGCGGCGGCACGTACTAACCCATCCATGGCCCGGCCGACCGGACCGAATCCCGCCAGCGGCCGGGGAGGCGGGGCGGAAGGCGCGGCGCGCGGATGACAGCGAGTGGCCCCCGCCCCCGCCCCGTCCCGTCCCGTCCCGTCCAGTCCCACCCCTCCTGGCCGCCGGCAGTTGCGCATGCGTGCTGGGGGCCGGCGGGGCGAGGGCAGCTGTGGACGAGCGCCCTGCCCGGCTTACTTCAGCTCCTTCGCCTTCATCCCCCACTTTCAGGGGCGCATGCGCGGTACGGAGTCGCCGAGGCGGCCTGGCGCCCGCCTGACCCCTTGGTGCCGCGCCCCGGCCGGCAGCTGACGGCGGGAGGCTGTTTCGGGTGAGCCGTCCCCGAGTTGGGTGCTGGCTGGTCCTGTGCTCCAGCGTGTGGCATTAAAGAAACATGTAGGCTCAGTCAAATGGATGAGTCACAAGACGAGTCTTGCCGTTATCGAAGTCCTGTGAGTCTCAGGACTTCGATAGGCTTGAGTGGGAAACAGACCTGCCACAGTTTTTGGGATAAAACACGTTTTGTATTGTGTATCTGTAGAAATACGAGATCCAAAGGTTTCTCATATCACTCCTGCCATGAATCATCCAGGAACATGGGAGAAGAAACAGCTTAACTGCGAATGGGTTGAATATTCTGTGTGAGATGCCAGTGCTTCGCATGATGTGGAAGTTACAAGTGTGATAAAGATGAGTGGTGCTTACGAGTGGGATTTAGAGGGAGAGAGTGGATAGAGAGAGCCCCATTAGTCCCTCCATTAAAACCCTGCCACAAGCAGGAAGCATTAATGTGTACAAGAGGTGTCTTTGTGGCAGATTGTAACAGTTGCTTATTTGCACAAAATCCAATGCACAAAATCTGAAAGTAAAAGCTAAAAGATAGTGAAGACGAGATAATATTGGAAGCAGGGTAGATCTGTATGCTTTCAAAAGCCATTTGCAGGTTGGTACCCTTATGTGAAATCCTAGACATAAAGTGGAAGAAGGCTTGCATTTTTATTTGTTCAGTGCCTAGCACAGTCACAGTACATGACAGCATCCTTTAGAGGAAACAATGGGATTTATTATGCATTTGCATCTCCTGGAGTTCACTCGGTGCAAGACTTGGCCTGACACACAGGCTTTTGATGATTACAGTTCCAAATCCTCTCTCCCTTCATGTAATAAGAATATATTTAGCAAGTGAGCTGCAAGCACTTCCTGACAGATGATTCCCATCATCTGTGTCCTATGACCTGCTGGAAGGTGTTTGCTTTGACTGTGGCAGGACAACTTTTGAGTTCTGCTGTAGGAAGAGCATGTGGAGTGACTGGAGAAGAAGCTGTTGGGTAGCAATTTAGAATTATAGAATCATACAGTGGTTTGGCTTTGAAAAGACCTGAAAGATGACCTGGTTCCAAAGTCCCGTATTTGCCAAGTACTTGGCCCAATCCCTGCCTTCATCAAGGAGCACATGCAAAAATGAGCACTTCAGGGTTCATGGAATATGCACATCAAAATGGGGGACTGGGCTCAATCAGAGGCTCTAAGTTGGGAGTCCTGTTACCTAAAAATAAAATGACACATTTTCAGCTGAACGTTGTGAATTCTATAGTTGCATGACACTGCTGTCTATCACCCCTTTTCTCCCTTTTTTTTCCCCCCAAACATGGTAGCATACCAGTCCGTCTCTGCTATTACAGCTGCCAGTGTGGCTAGCCCCTATCTGTATTGGGGAACTAACCTGACCTTAAAAATATACCTTTTTTTTTTTTTTTCTAACAAACAGGGTTGTTTTTAAATCAGGTTGGATCTCTAGTCAGGTCAAAAAGTGTGTCTCTATGTTGTGTTTCTAGTTTAGGACTGTTAGGGCAGGAAGCAAGAAAAGCATCTTATAGAAAGCATCTTGTAGAAAGAGTGAACCTTCATTTCCCTAGTGTACCTCCAAGTTTTAGTGGTTTTATAGCACAACTTCATATGTCCTTCAAACTCAGCCTGAATTCTTATATATGGGAAAAGTTGAAGTCTTAAGCGAAAATTGTGAGAAAGTTGTAGTTTCCTGTGGTTTCCACCTTAAACCAGGTTTTACGGTTATCATCACTTGCAAAAGAAATGAAGTTACGAGTGTATTGTGTGATTTAATTAGCCTGTTTCCAAAAGGAAGTTACTGAAAACAGTAGATTTTGTTAAGAATATAGGAGTGTTTAAATGTTTGCCTTTCTGTTCCCCTCTGAAATACAGGAGCAAGACAGATTACTGCGATCAAAAACCCCCATCCAGCATATTGACAGCTGGGGCAAGATTCATTTGAAAAATAAATTTTAGTCATAACAAGATAGATGATATTTCAATAAGTTGTGATGAGAAAAATAGACTATATATATGATTATATGTTTTATATATATTCTAATATATGTGTTAATATGATATTAGAATATACCTACACACATACAAGGATATAATAAATATTTCCAGTGTATTAGAATATTTCATATATTAATTACATTTTTACAAAAATTTTAAAATTAAGAAGATAAGAATTTCTGAATCCTTTGAAAGGTCTTATCTTTAAAGGTCATATTGTCAAAAATGCCTTACAGTTTCATCCCTTGGTACACATGTTTCTTGTTACAAGTTAAATATACAATGTAATTTAAAAACACTATGAGGGTTCTCCTGTAATTGGTCTGTATACTGTAAAGATAGAAATAAGTGTGTTTCTCCGTAATCTAGATTGCGCTGGCATTGAAGAATGCTTTTAATTTAATTTCCAACTGCAGTTCACAAAGCCAATTGAAAATTTGATAGATTGTTGTAATAGAAAATGGAAATAAATCCTTTGTGATAGTGCCTGTAAGCCAGTTGTTCACACATGCAGGGAGCAACAGAAAGGAAGAAATATTTAAGCATTCCCTTCCTGGGAGGGCAGGAAAAAAGCAGAGTGAAAGAGATAAAGAGATAAAGAGAATGTAAGGGAAAATACTTCTGGGAGGCAAACTTGGGGTTTGGGAGTTCAATTCCTACTTTCCCTGTGTTGCCTTTAGTCTTGGGGCTTGGATTTTTTTCTTTGGTTTGTGTTTGGTTTTTTTTGTGTGTGTTTTTGTTAGTTTTGTTATGGGGGTGTTTGTTTTGGTTTTGGTTTTATTGGTCCACTTGTTTTACTCATTCTTTTATTTTCTGCTTACTTCCCTGGTTGGTTTATCTGTTCCTTTTTCTCCTTTTTCAGTTACTTTGAATTGCGTTCTTCCTGATCCATATCAAATTCATGTTTCTTGCAACTTTAGGGAAGTTGGTGTAATTGTGCTGTCCATAAACTGCGTGTGACTGATTCTGTTGAATGGATGTGCTACGTTTCAGCTGCCTCTTTTATAAGGCATATAAGCTGAATGATGGTGATGTTTACTTTAAAGAGGTATATGGTGTCTTTTAATTAAACAGAACTTCAAGCAAGAACAGGGGTCTGTATGTACAGATCCAATTATAGGATCAGGGCCTGGGTGCACAATAATTAGCCTACTCGGCATACAAATATGATTAGATCAACACAATCAGTCAATGTGCTCTATTCTAAGCAACCGTGTTTATCTGTTTTCAGCAGCACAGCATTTTGTTAGAAATGAGTTTTCTTTGAGGTTATTCTAGGTATAGCTAACAGCTACCAGATTTTTCTCATTCATACCTTACTAATATTCCTATTTTCCATGTTACTAATATTTTCATAAACTAAAAACAACAAGAAAAAAAGAAACCAAACAAAAACCAAAAACAAACTTCAAAAATCCCAAACTGGACTGTTTTTCTGTTTTGTAATTTTGTCCTACCAAATTTATCGCACTAAGACATTTATGGAATTTTGATGATCCGTTTATCACAAAATAAAGCTTTTACTAGATTCTCAACACTGAAAACGCTTTATCTTTTTTTATTCACACAGTTTTTAGTGCTTGCCTAAAATCAGTATGTAACCTTCAAGTCACATATTTCCCATGGTCTGTAACAAGGAATGCAACATTCTGTGTATGCTGTTTCAGTAGTGAAAGAAGATGCAGAACCCTCAGTTACACACTTCTCTATTTCTTCACTGGGTCTGATGTGGCATAACTACTTACCATTCTGTGCTTTAGTTTAGACATCCATAAGACAGAAATCGTACTTACTATGAAACTCAGGGAAATGAGTTTGTCTGAGAAAGAAGATGTTCAATCTTTTCAGTGAGCTATTTAGCACCACCTTTGCTTTTTTCTCATCAGGTTAACAAGTAAACAAAATACAACTTTCTTTTTTCCAGCATCTACTGTTTAAGTCATTCTAAACAATACATGTAATTACTTCATATTTTCAGCTTTCATGGCTATCTTCCAAATTGTATGGCTATCATAATAAATCAATAGTTTAGACATCTTTGTTACATTTGCTTTTTACTTTTGCCCCCAGGTATATCAAGTAATTGCTATATGAGTGCTAACTCATTGGAGCAAACTCATTAGCATATGGTTTTAAGATTTTTTTTTTTTTTTACATTAATTAGGAATTGGCATCTAAAATGTCTTCTAAATTGCCTTTTATTTAATGGGGAAATATCCTTTTCTCCATTTTATTTAGCTCCTAGTTACTAAAAAATTTGATGTTATTGTCTTCCATGTAATTCTCCTTTTAGAACTTCTCAGTTCTTTGTAACATGTTATGTGTACACAATCAGATGTGCTATGCTTCTGGTAATACAATTTTTTTTTTTTTAATTTCCTGTAAATTTTTTAATTTTTTAATTTCTCTTTTTTAATTTTTTAATTTCTCTTTTGCCTCTTACAGAGGCAAAAGCTCTCTTACAAGGTGGTCACTGACTAGGATGTTCATTTTCGCTCTGGCTTGATAACAAAAGGCTTTCACTAGCAACGATAGCTCAAGAAGTAACAATCCTGATTAAACCTGACCATTCACTGCAACTTTCCAGCTCTTCAGCTGTTCTGGCCCAACTATTTGTAAGGTCATTCCACAAACTGGATTAGGAAAAGTAACCTGCTCTTTTTCCACCTTTTTGTGGGGATCAATCCAGTTGCCCAAAGTGGGGTTAATGAACTCCAGTAGTGAAGCAGAGCATACATCTGGAGAGAACAGCCATGGACTTCCATCATCCAACCCTTCTCTGACTTACCATGCAAAGATACAGCTGCCAGCTCCATTTTTGGTATGGCCTCTGCACTAGATTGCCCACTGCACTATGGCTCAGTGCTGCAAGCTGCAGCTTTGACTCTACTGGTTGCTTCTGGAGAGAAACTGAACAAGGCATTTTCTCTGAGCAAACCAATTCCTTTGAGTGAGTCACTCGAAGTGACAAGTAGATACCATGATTTACCATTCCCTGTCTTATACAAAGGGGCCTGATGCATTGCAGAAGTGGTGAAGAATCTTAGCAGAATTTTACCGACAGTGAAGAAAAGGGAGAAGTTGTTTTGCTAGGCTACTTAAAGCTGTGCATTCCAGAATGCTAAATTTAATTCTGACTGAAATCGCTGTGTGGCCACGGTTCAAGAGCAGTTATAATATTCTTTGTTTTCCTGAGAAGTAAACGTGACATATTTCCATTCAGCTGAGAGAATGTGTCAAAATACATGAGAATAGGTTATTACTAATGAATTTAGTTATAGCTGCTTCACTCTAAAGTCAGAAATATCCTCACATACGGAAAATGTTCTTGTAGTTAGGACTTGGCTACCGTTCAAGGTTATGGTTTGTCTCCTGATTTCAGTGCAGAATCATTCTAAGACCACAGTAGACCTAAACAGCATTTGTTGACAAATGGCAGCAAATTAATATTTGTCTGTCTCAGGAAATTGCTAAGAGAATGAACTAATGATCAGTGATGGAAATGGCATATATAACCTGTTAACTGTAGCCTTAAGTGGAGTGCATTGCACTAATTTAGTCTAGGGCTGCCAAGATCTAGGAATTCTTTGCAGACATCCAAGTGATGTAGGGTGGCAAAAACCCATGTGAGGACAGTAAAAGGCTTTGTCAGAGTTTGGATGTCAAGAGTGTTAGGGGTAGTGTGTGATACTCGGGAATGGCAGAAATTGAAATATACTTTTTGTGCCTGTTGATACCAAAGTTTAATTTGTTACCAGAGCTTAAAGTTAACTTTGAAGCAAAATCTAGCTAACTTGGGATGTAAACTTATGCTCCAAAATCAGTATTTGTGCATTTAGATAGAAATATCAGAATGTATGAAGTTGCGAATGTACCACTCCCAAGTAAGGTAAATAAATTCTGGTTTAAAAGTTAATATTGGGCATTGGGCAGTTCAGAGGAAACTAAGAGTGTTAACAAAAATCCAGGTTTAAGCTCAGAGCTAACCATTTGAATCACAGGGCAGAGGGTCAGGTATCAAAAGACAGGCACAGGATAAGAGCAGGACTTGCTTTTTCACCTCCGTAGATAATAATTTTTCATTGCTGATAAGACAGTACTAAACATTTCCTGTTCTGTCTGACTGTTCTGAGACTGTTCTGTGAGGAAAACAAAACATAATTCACTACGATCTATCCAGTAAGTATGGCAACAAAGATCTAATCCTTAGTCCCTTTTTTTGCCCTTCTCCCAGGATCCAATTGATATGAATTCTTGGGGGTGTATGTACACATCACTAATACATCACTAATCTGGTGGCTGTTTTGGGGGTATGTGGCATGTTCTCAACCTAATTCATAATACATGCATGGAAATGGCAGGTGAATATTATCCATTGCTTCTTATTGCATGTTTATTATGCTGAAGTGAGTTATTCACTGCCATCATTTACAGACCTATTTAAAGTTACCAGATGTAGCAGAGGGGAGAAACATTCAAGCACTTTCATTAAGGAGGTCTTCCAGAGGCAGAAGCTGTTGCTGAAGCTATAAGGACAAGTAGGACTCTCTTAGGAAGCCCATTCTCATTTTTCCATGGGATGTTCAGGTAGCAGCAAGAAGAGGCTGCTCCCCAAAGGAAGGGGAGAAGCAAGCAGCCATAGGGCAGGTCAGGCCGTGGCCTTGGCAGCAGGCTGCAGTCCCATGGCACCAGTGGCAGGTGAGCAGAGCACAGTGATGACTGCAGCAGGTCCTATTGACACTCTGGTGAGCATCAGGGAAAGAGGAGGTAACATGCCTGGTCCAAGGTGAATCCAGAAAATCCAAACAATGCAGGTACAGAGTTAGGGGCAAGCATACCTATAATGTAGTTCAGGCAGGGACTGGCATGAGGCCCAGGCATGAGGTTAAATGGAGATCCCAGACAGAGGATGTAGGTGGAGGCTCTAGGAGAGGCTTGTCAGTGCAACCAAGGCCTGTTTGTCACCTAGGCTCCTGACAGGGATTTGGGTGTGGGCTTTCCCGCTGGCTCTGTGTAGGTGAGAGGCAGAAAGAAGGTGGGATATCAAGACAGCCAGTAGAAAGGTGAAGAAGTGATGAACCACTGTTTAGAATGAAGCTAATGGTCAGTGCTTCTTTTGAGCAGAATGTCTGTTGGAAAAGCAGACACTGCTTTTGAGTGAAGAAATATTCCTACCTTTTTTTTAATGTATTTGTTCCCTAGTGGGATACAGAGTGGTGTGAGCATCTTTTATTTAAAAATATCCCACCCCCAAGAGCTCTGAGTAACACCAAAACACTCTGACTCATGTAGCCCATTTTTTGCCCCAGATGGAAGTGGTTTGACTATGTGATTTACTTTGTATTGGAACAGTACTTGATGTCATGAGGTAACTAAGGAGAATATCGTGATGTAATAATTCTGGTAATAGTAATGAATCTCTGAATGTTGAAAATCATTTGGTTTCTTAGTTGACGTGGTTGTTGACTGAAGGAAACATGGGTTCTTTTACTGTATTGTCTATTTTAAGCATCCTCTTTTCAGGACAGAGTCTTATTTCTTGTACTTACATCTCGGCATTCTCTGATCCACATTTCTGGTACAGCATCTGTTCTGTTCAGTAAAGTTACAAATTGTATGAAGATTTGTATTCCTTCTCTTTTGAATACTCTTTTTCTCAAAGACATAAATCTAAATTTTCTGAATTTTTCTTGAACTGAGACCACTGCTGTGCCTAATAATGCATAAATGATCACATCTTTCCATAGACAAGCCTTTGTATTTCAGTGTGGCAACAGCACCATGTGGATGTAATATATTTGTTACCTCCTCCGGATGCCTTCCTGTTGCAGCTTGACATCATAGGTGTATAATAGATTTCTTAGCACCTCCAGATGTCTTTTTGTGACAGCTTGACATAACAGGACCCTCCAGTGGTAAACTTTATTTGTTTATTTATTTGAGTGGTTTTGAAATGCCAGGGAAAACAGCAGAACTTCAGAGATGGCAAATTAGCTAATAACTGTTATAGTGGAATCTTATTATCACACAACACCTGTTTTTTTCTCCATGAAAAATTTCCTTGACATTCTTCCAGTGTTACAAATGAGTTTCTGATAGTAAGTTTCATTAGTGGACTAAATTCCCCATCAGTATATTTCTCTAGTATATTGAAACACATCTTTATTTTACAGCTGTAGTGTACTTACTCATGTTCCTTCTTTTCTTTCCAAATATTCAAAACATTCCTACTGTTTCTGGTAGGTAACTGCCAATTTCAGTTTTCTTTGTACAAGATTCTTCTATACCCCTGATGTTCCCATGCAGACTTGGATTAATCTTGCCTAGCATCATGTTTATGACTTGTTTCTTTCATACATTTTTCATTTGTTAAATTAATGTAATTGTTAACATTAGTTAACATTAGTTAATTAGTCCTTTAGCGACACTAGCCTAGATCCTCAAATGTGTTTATGCATCTGCTTCAGGTTTCAAACACAGTTTTCAGAGCTTGTCTAATATAAGATAATAACACCCAGTCAGTTGCAAGCACTATAATAAATGCTCGGATCAATGTAGAGATATTCCAGCCACTCCAGCCAATGAGCCGGTTTCATTTGCAGCTCAGCTCAGATGCCGCTATACAAATGCCCTTAGCATGGGGAACAAACAAGAGGCATTAGAGATGTGTGCACATCTGCGGGGATATGATATAATAGGTATCACAGAAACATGGTGGGATGGCTCCTACTACTGGAGTGTTGGAATGGAAGGTTACCAGCTCTTTAGAAAAGACAGGCCTGGCAGGCGGGGAAGGGGAGTTGCTATTTATGTTAGGGATAGGCTGGAGAGTATGAAACTCTGTCTGGGGACAAGTGAGCAGTCAAAAGAGAGTTTGTGGGTCAGGGTTAAAGGGAGAACAGCGAGGGGAGATATTATTGTGGGCATCTGTTACAGACCGCCTGATCAGGGGGACTCTGTGGATGAAGCGCTGTATAGACAGATAGGAACAGCCTCACGCTCGCAGGCCCTTGTCCTCATGGGGGACTTCAACCATCCTGATATCTGTTGAAGGGAGAGTACGGTGCGGCACAAGCAATCCAGGAGGTTTCTCGATTGTGTGGAAGGCAACTTCTTTCTGCAAGTAATAGAGGAGCTGATGAGGAGAGGTGCCATGCTTGACCTCATGCTCACGAACAGGGAAGGGCTGGAAATGTGGATGCTCCAGGGCAGCCTTGGTTGCAGCGATCATGAGACGGTCAAATTCAAGATCCTCAGGACAGTGAGAAGAGCGTGCAGCAAGCTCACTGCCCTGGACTTCAAGAGA
>WYDI02034001.1:0-17595 GCA_009867235.2 Psittacus erithacus | reverse complement strand
AACTTCCAGAAACTCTCTGCACTGCACACTGGTACGTAATGGATTTTTTTCTTCCCTGCTAGTACAGAAAACTTACTTCTGCCTCTGCCAAAGTAGGCACTGGGACAAATTATACTGTATCATGCTGGATTGGCTTTGGAGAGATTGCTTTTTTTTTTTGTTTTCTTTTTAGTATCAGAAACTCATTGTATATTCCTGCCTTTACTCGTAGGTAATTTTGATTGGGTAGGCAATGCTTTTACGCAGAATGCTGGAGCTGGCCTTGTTATCAACCAAGCAGACACGGGAAACAGCACAAGCATCATTAAGCAACTCAAGGCTGTTTTTGAAAGAGACTGGTATTCACATTATGCCAAAAGTTTACAACCAACAAAAATCCCAAACTGCTTTAATCACAAACTTAATAAAGTGACATCAAATAAGACCGCTATGAGCAATATAAATTAGAAAGACTATTTTACTGTTCAGTATGGCGGTGAAGAAATGACACTGGGCTGTAGCCCTCTTTCTTTCATATTTACAGACAAAAGACTGAAAAAGAAAAAAAAAATGTTCGGTTGGGGGCGTGTTTTTAGGAAAAAGCACACTTATATAAAAACTGTCTAAACTATATTCTCTATATTGAATTAAGATTCTCAAGTTTGTAACTTCTGACACTGAATGTCATTTCTGCTTACACATTAATTTTAATGTTCTGTGTTTTAATTTAACAGAATGTCAATTTTTCTGTTTCAGTTTTAGGATTTTCCCTTATTGCAAACCTGGCTAGAACAAACTGTGAGGCAAAACCAAGATTCATGCTATGAAATGGCAGAATTCTAAGATTAGTTATTATTACTGTTCAAGTAGATGGTAGGTTTACTGTATTAGAAAACATAACGGAATAAGCATACTTTCACCATACAAATCATTCCCTTTAAATAAGTAGCCAGCCACTCAAATACTTCCTTATTTGAGCATTTAGTTTGAGTATCACTCCTCCCATGTCTTCAAACTAGCCTTAAAACACATGAGAGTTACATGACTGGTAATTCATTTATCTGTCTATCTCCTAAATGTATGAGAAGGTGTTGAGGGGTTGGGGTTGGTCTCACCAAATTAATCATAATCCCTAAAGCCTTTCAGATAAATGGATTTTTTTAATCAAAGTAATATGGATTCCTTTCACCATAATAGTTATTTCAAATGATATATGTTTCATCTAACAAAATCTTTGGATTAATAGCAAAGACCTAGGACTGATTTTTTATTTTTTTTTTTGGTAAGCTCAAGAAAAGATCTTCCCCAAGTTTAATATTTATCACGTGAGTTAATATTTATCACGTGAGAGTCAGCAGTTGCGTGAAGACTCATTATCACACTATCATATTTTATAGATTATGCACATATAGAAAAATCAAATACTGCTTTTTAGGAAGATCAAGGGTTATGCAGAATCATGCAATAATTGTTGTTAAATGTTCACAGTCATTTTGTTTGATTTTATACCTAACTTTTACTTAGAAAAAAAAAAAATCATGACATGGCATTTCTTGATCAAATGTCATCCATAAGGATGCCATCCATCAGCACAAACAGAAACATGATGCCTTTATTTAGGCCACAGTTTCAGCTGGTGTTAACAGTGTGCCTCTACAAACACAGCTTGGTTGCACCAAGAAGCACCTGTTCCATGAAAGTATGAATTTGCTCTTAAACAAAAAATAGCATATAGATGTTTGACAATGATTTTTCTCTAGTTAGAGCTGTAACAGCTTTGTTTCATAATAAAAACGTTTCATTACTATCCCTCTCCTGTGGAACAAATACAGCCATGAAAGCAAACTGTGTTCTGCGGGTTTTAAAACATTCACAGAACATTTCCCAAAATGCAGACTTTTTGCACCTGGCTGTATGTTACTGAAGGCACATTCTGAAAGCAGGAGGAAAACCAACCATATCCCAAGGTCCTACTTTAATCTTAAGAACAAGTTAAGAACCATGACTTTCAAAACACTGGTTTCATTTACAAGGTTACAGGCAGTTGAAATTTATTTTAAAGGAAGCACAGCTTAGGAAATTCTAATGAGGTAACATATGCAGAACTTCAGATTGCCACCTAGACACACCACAAAACCAGTTATGATCACAGAAGGCACACTTTTGACAAAGAATAATTGTTTCTTTTGCAATTGCCAAGACTTACATCATCTTATTGAAAACAGTTAATTAAAAGTTGTCAACTTTTACGGAACAGATTCTGCACAGCTCTACTGCTCAGTAACATTTTCCAATACTCAGACACACACATGCTGTTTATTACCTCCCCCCTCCCCCCCCCAACAGAAAAGCATATACTCTTGACATTCATATAAGAAATAAGTGAAGGAAGGATCTTTGTGAAGAGTGATTTGTGTACTTTCTTCTTTCTATATATAATTTAGAATATGTACAGCAGGTATGGAAGAATGATCCCCAGCACTTAATTTACTTGGTGGGGTTTTTTTGTTTTGTTTAAGAAGCAAGTATTAATCCATATTGAATTCTAGTGAAAATTTCAACCGAGTTATACTACCAATGAATTTAGTCTTGAGTCAAAGCTAAAGAATACCAAATCAAACAAACGAAAACCCACCACATCTTTAGAAGCCAGTTATTTGTAAAGCTTCTAATATCCCCAGGCATGAGTGATCTTAAAGCTTGAAATAAACTTAATACTTAGTCCTTAGATAAGATACAAAAACACCCCAACCAAATAAAAAAACCCCACTGTCCAGCATTGTTACTTGTAGCACCTGATGGCAGTAACATACAGGAATGAATCAATGTATTTTTTTCCCCTCTTGCATTATGGATACTAGAAGTGTGTTAAGTGTTTTAAGACATCTTGTAATGTGGAGGTAGTAATGGAAGATCCGAGTGGAAGGGAACTCTGTCAGATGATGAAGCTAAGCCGTCTGTTGACAAAACAGGATTTAGTGATGAAATTGGACTGGAGTTACCACTGACCTTCTATTTAGTATATCCAATGAATGGGCCAGATGTAGTTGTTTTACTGGACAGATGCTAGGGAAATACAATCATGAATGTTAGCTAGATGTGTTAGTTTACAAATGTATTCTTACTGGCCTGATACACAAATACTGGTGCTTCAATGATGCCCCCAAAAGTGATGATATGTAAAAGTACATTTTAAAAGTGCATTTCGTTGAGGTTTTATGAACAGAAAAGTTTCAGGTTTTTTTTAAACAACTCTTGATGTGTAATAGCAGTCAGTCATCCTACATACAGATTGGCAGACTCAAGTTTCAGATATTTTACTAACTGTTTAGAATGGCAGCAGCTCCAAAGTAGTACAGAAGGCTTTGGTCTGTTACCTTAGCCAAAAGACAAAGTGCATCCAACAAGTAGGAAATTAAAAACACCGGATTCTTTTCTGAAGTTGTTTAAGGGGATTATACTCAATTATTTGTTTTGGGTTAGCACTGTTACTGTTTAACTAGATTTGCTGTAGCAGCCTCTATTTTGGCTTCAGATCTATTTACTGTTGTAAATAAATCTGGAGCACATCCATTACAATGCTTGCACATGGGTTTAGCAGGGATCAGAATCTAGACCTGCTTCCTCTTGCTTTAGCTCTCCTGAGTATCACCGTTGCATGGGCTATTTCCAAACTTAAGGATCTGCATTCAGTGGTTTCTCACAGACCTCCCAGGCATAATCCAAAAGATGCACTTTCTCTAATCCCCTTCTAACAGACACTGGTAACTCTGTCATATTAAAGGCAATTTCCTAAACAGAATGGCTTTATTCTTAAAGAATACAGACTGTAATTGTTGTTTGCTGCAAACATTTACTAGTGCCTTATTCATACATGCTTTTGTTTAACTGCTTTTCACATGAAGTCCTGCTAAAGATGTATCTAGTACTGCAGCATACATCAACCTTCCTGAGACTACATATTGTGTAGTCTACAGGTTAGTAATGAAAGCTAGAGTCACAAAAAACAAAAACTGAATGTGAGATGCTGGTCCAAACCACAAACACATCTAAATTTGAGCATTTTTATCCAAGCCCAGTTCTACAACCAAATTTCATGAATACTCCTGTTACCATTGTCAACTAATCCACAACACAGAATTATTCTGTCCTGCCAAGGTGTAAAAATAAATAAAATCTGAATGTCCCCAACACCTGGCTGATACCAAAAGCATAACCACAGAATTGCTGCAGGCACAGGATGAAGTCCAAAAATCATGCAGTGGTTACTTTACCATTCTTGCATGTTAAGCCTCAAGTTGCTTTGGGCTGGCTTACCATTTTTTTTCTGCCTGAATCATGAATTAGTATCCACAACTACTCTCATCCTCTATTGCGAGGCCAGAAGAGCATGGATTATGTGCCATGGCACAACAGCCATAGCTGTACCCTACAAGGAAAAGATCTGAAAAATAAGGAGTTTTGCACAATACAGGGCCAAAAGCATTACTTTGGGTAAATCCAGGCTCTGTAGATGTTAGAAACAAGTCAAAATGCCTCAGAAAGCTATTTTTAAGACCTACCCATTATTCACTATATTACTTGCTACCTAAATTCTACTACTTCATTGAGATTTGCGTACATAAAAACTGAACAACTAAGCTGTACGTGAATACCTGCTGTTTAATCCTAAAAAGAAACTCAGCCAAAGAATTTATAGGGGGTTTTTTTGTGACTTTAGTGTGTACTTACTGAAAATGGAGCAGACTTTCTCATCAAGATGGTAAAGACATCAGCTGGCTATTCCAGTTCTTCAAACTGAAATACTTTATAAATATTCCCATCTTGAGTATCATGTGCTTGACTCCTGAGAATGGCCTTATAGAGTGTGCTAAGTTATCTTAAAACCATTTTGGACTTCAAAATTAACTCCTCATTTTAATACAAAAATACTAACTACATGTATAGTATGTTTCCAGACAGTGATTTCTAGCATTGTGTTTTAACTCACTCTTATCCCTTCTTTATGTATATATTAATGTTTTTTTAATCACTGTTAATCCAATTCAGTCTACGTAAAAAAAACCCAGAATGAATCCTTGGTGTATTTAAAATTCAGAGTGGTACCTCCTGAGTTGAAGGCACCAGTAAACATATTCCACTTGTAATACTGCAGAGTATAGTAGCTCAACTGATACTGTAGGGCAATTATTTTTCTTAGCTGTAGTTTTTCACTTTAATTACTGCTGGATGTTATTTATGAATTTCTCAGTGTTAAATCAGGTTGCTCTTGCATCATCACTTTGCACAAATGCCTTAGAAGCTTGCCAAACTAGCATGTAAAAGAAACCTCATTCAAAATAGTTTAGACAGGAAAAGAAGAACTCATACTTTACACTCTGTGGATGCTGAAGTCAGCAGATGAACTCCAGTTTTATAATACAGTGGGGCTTCCTATTGCACCTCCTGTTTTGATTTGCCCTGCATGGGCTTCAAAGAAAAAGTCTGTGAGAATTATATGTTCGAATAATATTGAGATCAGGAATTCACAGAGAATATGACTGAAGAATCCAGCTGCACTGAGCAGGTTCAACACAGTAACTCGAATTGGATTTTCATGAAAACACATTTCTATTCCATATTCATATGCTACAACTGCATTAACACACTAAGGTTAGGTTTTCCATAATGTTCAAAATACATACAGGACAAAAATCACATTACTGTGAATTATTCTGCTATAATCAATAGTCAGCTCTTTTGTTCACTGTACTGCAGTTTTACAGGAAGACCTTAATAAATTTTTTTAATCTTGTAAAGTGAACACAACAATTTTCCCTTTAGAAAGAGAAATAAGGTTGACAGCTGATTCAGGCTACAGAACAGAACATAATATAATAAAATGGCTGACAACTGTAGCATTCCAGAGGACTGTTCTGTGCTCTTTTATGTTGCATGGTGACAAACATGAATAATACAAATTACATGTATCACAACAGCGTTGCGTGAGCACCTGGTGGGAACTGCATCTCACGTAGTAATATCCATCTCTCCTGTAACAGCATAAAATGCAGTAAGGGTAGAGAGAAAGGGGCAAAAATAGCTGCAGAGGCAAACCAACTTGAATGAGACTGAGTTAATGGACCGGGTGCTGGCCTAAAAGCTCTGGGCTACTTTCTCATTTTGTTTCTCTGCCTGGAAAATCCTGTATTTCTTATGCATTCACCTTGCTTTTCTTTATACAAGTGAACTCCCATGATTGTTTTCAGAATGAGGAAGGAACCTTTGACAGCTACACACTTAAGAGGAAGAAATCAGCATGAATAAAACCCCATCAATTTCTATGTAGCAGATACTGAGAAGTAAAGCAGTATTTGAAATGAGGCTCGTCCTTGTACATCAGCACTTTCTAGTGTTATATAAGCAAGGATTTACAACATAGCACGTACCTGTAAATTTCACATCACATACAGCATTTGCATATGTTCTCTGAATATACAGTCAAATCAGACAGATACCATTCTGAACTCCTAACAAATTGGTGAAAACTAAGCAAAAGTATCAGGTAATCAAATTTGACAAAGTAATTACACAAATAAAAAATTCCACATCCTCCTCCGCCCCCCAAGTGCTATTATATCAAGTTCATAGATTACTTACAAGCTGCAATTATTTTCAAATGTAACTTTCAGAGACTTAATGGGGATTTTAATTGGGAATGAATCTTTACAGAAAAGATTAAAGGCATAGTCTAAGCAAGACAGCATGTAACAAACTGAGCAGTTCTTCAAATTGGAGTATGTGGAACAACATTTTATTGACTAACTTGCTAACAAATGTTTTCAAGTAGATTTGCCCAGTATACAATTACTCCACATTACTCCTTTTTTGTAATTCTTCAAGTAACACTGTACCTGTATTCAGTGTTTTTCCTGAAATCTGACAGAAAAGCAGGAGGCTTCTAGAAGTGGCAGCTGTTTCTTTCTAAACGTCACAGAGCTGTTCTACTCTCACTTGTCCTCTCACTGTCTCCTGCTTCTTCAGCCACCCAGTTAAGGTTTTCACTTGTCACTGCCTGCCAAGCAAAGAAAACAAAATATTTTTAGTTACCTGCTGCTTCTGAAAACTGCTGGCTGCTCAGCATGCTTTTGTCCTTTGAGCGATTTCCCACCTAGCGTGATATTAGAGAAAGCATAATAAAGGAGGGCAAACACGTAATTCCAGCATCCTCATATAGTTCCCCACCTGGATAGACACATGCAAAATCTGGAAGAAAAAGAAGGTGGGTGGTGGGGAAGATGTTTGGCAAACTTTAAATGAGGTAGAGGTTCTTCTGGTGACTTCATTTTAATTTTGTGTAAACCACCCTTTACCATACAACCAGATATGTAGTGACTAAAATGTGCAGCTAACTTTGGCATGAAAAGGTGAGAAGTCAAATACACCTTGTCTTTAGGAACTGAGTCAATTTCTTCACTTTCTAAGAAGGTGAAAGAGGCAGGTAAAAATGGAGAATTCACTGTCTCCTTTTTTCAAGGAACAGCCCAGGTTGCTACTAGAAATAGAGCTGATGATAAAGTTTCAAAATGAAAAGCAAAGACCTTACACATCCAACTTCTATTAATTCTCAAAAGGTGGTGCACAGCTGACATACCTGTGGGAACTCAAGGCTCAGAGCTTAGTGCTAACTAACTTCTTTGTGGCAAACTGTCAGGATTCTCAGGTGACCTCCTTTTCCTCCATCTCACTATACTCAAGAGAGCTGTGACATCTGCTTTTAACAAGCTCCAGACTCTTCAAACTAGATTATAACAATTTCTAGATTGTTATATCTTCAAACTAGATAATAACAGATTTCCAAACTAGATTATAACAATTTTCCCTGTGGAAAGAAAAAAAACAAATGACAGATTCAGTGAAGGACCCAAAGAACCTCATACAAATATTCAAATGCATAAGAAATCAGGACCAAAACCAGAACACACTCTCATTTTTGCCAGTGTTAATTAAAAAAGAATTAGAAAAAGAATGAGAGGCCAGTGTGGTGCCTCGGAGTAATGAAATTGGAATTCATAAACCAAAACACTGTTATGTTTGTGGACAGTCCCCACATCTGAACTGCTGTGAACCACTAGCTTTGATACATGGTACAAATGTTTCAGCATTTAAAGTCTAATGTTCATGTATACAGCTTAAAAGGCAAAAAAAAAATGGGGTTCTTTATTTATAGAGAACCTACTCCCAATAATCATTTAAAAAAATAAAAAATCACTTCTCACAGCATTTATGTCTTCAGATGTCAACACAGAGGTCACAGTAAACAAATCTGGAGAAAGATAGAAAAGCAAAACCTGTGGCAGCAAGTAGGCCAGCTGAAATAACCTTTAAGACCATTTTCCAAGTGCCAGTTAATAGAATAAAAGCTCTCAGATGCCCCCACCCATCTCAGATTCCAAATAGCCTTGTATCAGATTCCAAACAGCTGAAGCTCCCCACACACATGCATGGAGACACATCCTTAAAAGAAGAATGAGCATCTGTGCCAGAAGAGCTTGGAACATCTCTTGTACAATGACTTGCTCCACTGCTGTCCTACTGACAGGAAATAGTATGGCTCTTTCTAGAAAGGGCCACATACCATTTACTAGAATACAGGAATATGCTCATATAAAGTAACTTGGAATAATGAACTACACCTGACCCACAGCACAGAAATACATCAATGTAACCATTTCTGATAGCACATACCAAAGCCATCTACTCACCTTTCCATTCCCACATTACACGTGTGCCAAAGCTCACTTTTCTTAAAACAAAGGGCAATGTTTCTCTCTGAACTAAATGCTCCAGAGAGGATTATACATTTTCTTTAAAAAAAAAAAAAAAAAAGCCAACAAAAACCCGGAGAAAACTGCAACCACTGCCCCAATACTCTCCCTTTCCTCACTCCACTTTTTCATTGGCAAATGTTTCCTGTATCTCCCCTTCTGTCTCTTGTCTTTTTCCTTTTCAAGCTATTTCCTACATGCTGTTTCTGAATCTCATGCAAACTTTGCACAATTAACACATGCATTGCCTCCAGGTATTTTGCTCGCTGTTGTCCTGGAGTCACACCCCAGGTTAACCTGCCAAGCTAGGCAATAACAAGCAAGAATCACAGACAACTCAAGCCACATGACATCAACTTTACCCTCCAGGTGGTATTCGGCCACAGAAGGGGTCTAAGCTGGATACTGTCATTTTGTGACAGTTAAGGTGGTCCAAGCTCACCACTGTACCCAACACCACTTTCTTCAAAAGAAGAAAGAAGACCTCTCTGCAAATGTACTCTAAACCTCGGAGTGTGCTGTTGGCACTTTATTGTGTTCCCTACACAACCTAGAAGTAGCAGAAGCTCTTTGTAAAGTTTGCAGAGCAAAAAGGATATACACTATTGAAGTTTACTACTATACCTCTTCTGATGGAAAAAAAAATCAAATAGAAAAAAAATCTGTCTAAACTTATTTTGAAAACTGCATGGCCAGCTTATGCAGTAGCTAGATATGTGGCAAGGTGGCAGTGTTACTCTCTAAGGAGAATACAATAAATACGCTTATATATTTTGTTCAATTCAAGCACTGCGTAGTCTCCAAGTTCTGCTATGGGAAGTATGGGTTACTTCTCACTATCCTTCCTATTTCAAAACACAGTATTTATCACAGATGTGTACCATACAGCAGCATAGCTTAGGCCTGTTATATAGGTCAGTATCTGCAACGCACATGAGAACATAGTTTGCCACTGCAAAGGAGAGTGGCTGCAAAATCTATTTTGGATAATCCAATTTGTATTTGAGGAAATCAATGTGTGGTCATTTCTAGAACTGTGAATATAAGGCAACTGCTGCATGCTTGTATATTCGATGAGTTTTATTATACTATATCCTCATATGAATGCCTATGCAGTGTAAATGCTTTAATATAAGATACTAAATGGTTTTTTACACATTATTTTCTAATGATGCTACATTTTCCTGCATGTTTATCCAATTTTTGTGTTGGTATAAAGTGCAAGCAGGAAGACACATGATTTTAGTAACATACACAGCAGCTATTCAAATCCATTCTAAAAACATGTTCTTACATAAAGAATTTGAATTTGGCAAGAAATGTGATTCCTTTTGACAATGGGCTTGGTTCACAGGACTACCTGTGTAATTCATGTTTACTTAAGTAAAAAACAAAACAAAACCAACCAAAACCCTGAGTCTCTAAATGGGGCTATTGACTCTACCACAAACCACAATGTCTGTATGATTTGACACCTTTGAAAACGTAACTCATCTGCCTGTGCTAGGAAAACAGATGACCAGAAAAATAGTGCTCTAATTGAAGAAGTTCAAAGCTGAGCAGCTGTTGTGTTTGGTGGCGCAGGATGACAATGTAGCAATCTTTCTCTTTTTTCCTTTTTTTTTTTTATTTAAGCAATACTTTCTCATACTTAATACAATGAGTTCATGATGTCTGATTGTGAACTGGGCCCACTGTTTACCGTATTACTATCCATAACCAAAGTTCAAGGTTAACAGAACTGAGGTCAACTTTGGTTTTGGTGAAGTTTTGGAGAGGCGGCTTGGCACAGTGTGGCTGCATTTTAAACACAAGGTAACCACTGGCTGAAAGACTGATGACTAAACATTGTCAGTGCTATCTTGCACTGCTGGAAAGTAAGTTAACAATGATGTAACACTAAATCAAGGAAGTAGTGCATTAAAGCTATGTAAATATTTATTTTTATTCATTAATGCTGCAGCATCATAGCTATCATTTTTCACAGCTTTTATATCCAAGGATTCCTAGTACTACAAAAACGCATTTTCATCTGCTTCATCTTTTAGTTTCAGTACTTTCATTAAAAGCAAAGTAACTCCTATTTCTTTGTACTGCACTGAAATAAAAGAATCCTGTTTCAGTACATAATGCTTTTGTTATTCTTTCTTGTCTGTCTCTGTCAGTGTTTGCTGCCTTGAGCACTGAATCACAGATACTAGCCCCTAACCCTCAGTCTTCTGTACATACACATGCAGAAGATGTACCCAGCAATACAGGCAGACTATCTGGTGCCTCCAGTGAAGGCTCTGCTGAGTCTCAGCAGCACTGGCACTGAGTGATTGTGAGCATCTAGTCAACTTCACAACTATTGGAACACAACATATACCTGCAATCCTGTTTTAGGCTTCAGGCACATAAAGCGTATATCTCACTTTCAGGCACATCGGTCTCTATCGCACAGGCTATATCCATCCTGTGTGAACACTAAACAGACTCTCAGGCTAAGACAGGAGCATGGTACAAACTTGAACAGTACCTAGTATCATCCAAGTTGTTACCACAACTGTCCTTCATGTTGGCCCACAACAACTAGCACTCTCCCAGGCAGTGCCCAGCTGCAGCATTACAGGGCAAGATGACTTAGCAGCTGTCTTCAATTTAGTCTCGCCACAGCTACCCTGTAGGGAAAGAGGAAAAGGACAGGTAAGGCATTTGGATGACAGCCACACTGTGTCACTTAGCTGTACAGCAAAGGAATTACTCCTGGCTTCTTTTGGTGTTTAGATGCAACTATTCATACCCCTACAACTATCACACTCCAAATCTGAACCTTAGCAGCAAGTCCTGGTATTAGAAAAAGGCACAATATTCTCCAGCATACAGTTTACCTATGAACACTTCAACACAGCAGGGAACTGGATCCATCTCTGAATTTCCAATTCTCCTTTGACTGAAGAGGACCAACGGGAATTGGAAATACTGTCCTATTAATCACACCAGAGAAAACAGTATTTATCAAAGTAGATCTTGTAATACTAGGAGGAAAAAAAAAAAAAAAAAAAAAAAAACCACCAACAAAACAAACTAAAGGAAAATAAAAGACAGAGAGCTTACCAGCATTTGTCAAATTTTAGAAATAATAATTAAAAACTGCCTAATTGAGCTCTGCCAAGATGAAGGCCATAAAGGTTCATTCAGCACTTCAACCCCCACCTTTTATTGGTGTTAAGGGCAGGAGGCAAAGCAGACACATGTAAGAAAAAACATTTTATGTATGATAACAAAATTGAAGTACATGAAGCCTGACTAATTCAGTGGCCTTCTACAATGGAGTGACTGCATCAATGAACAGGGGAGAGAACTACAGACATCATCTACATGGACTTCTGTATGGCCCTTGATACAGTCCTCCACAACATTCTTGCCACTAAACTGTAAAGCTACCGGTTTGATGAATGACTGTGAGATGGATAAGGAATTGCTGGGTGGTCACGTCCAAAGAGTTACAATGATCAAGTGGCCCTGCCAAGAAGGAATTGGGGATACTGGTGGATGAAAAATTGGGCATTAACTGGCAACTTGCTCCTGCAGCCCAGAAAGCTAACTGTAACCTGGACTACATCAAAATAATTAATGACACAGACAGCAAGACACTGGAACAGGCCGCCCAGAGAAGCTGTGGTTGCCAAGTGTCCGAGGACAGGTCTTTGAGCAACCTAGTGAGACATCTCCCTGCCCATGGCAAGTGGCTGGTCTAAATGATCTTAAAAGGCCCCTTACAAGTGATTCTAGGATTCTGTGATTCTAAGATGCTGCAGTAAGTTACCTCAGTAGCTCAGCTTATCAGCTGATACCAATAAAGGAGACAGTCACATGGCTTAGAGTCTTGATTTCTTTCTTGTACACTATACAGTTTATCTGAAAGTAGCTGCTTCTGTAACACAGCAGTGGAAGAGTTTCTATATTAACAAGTAATTAATCTTGTACAGAATAATTTCTAGCCTACAAAACCACAAGTGGCTAGACTGACTTTTGACACAGGCAAGACACATGAAGCGTAAAAATACTCTACAGAATAATTTATTATTTGGGCATCTGCATAGAAGGATTTAAAAGGAAGAACAGTTTCTTCTTCCTTCATGTTTATGACCCCCTCTCATTATTAAAGAATACAGAGGCTTGTTGGCATGTTCTACCTCAGAGTATGTATGTGTCTCTTCTCCCCCCCATGTTTTCAGTTCCAGTGCCCCACCTCTGGTTTTTCATCCAATCCCCAAGTAGTTTGCTCTGGATATAGCTGCAAATGATAGCACAGCCTGAGCTAATGTATGCATTTATGGCCTAGAATTTTATTTGCTGTTCTAACTCAGTATGAAGTTAGGTTAAAGCCTCCCACCTGAGCTGAACTGCAGTACAGGCTTTGAAAGCTTAACGTACAAAAGGTAAAAGATGTGCAACATGTAATAGCCCAGGCCCCCTCACATGTCCCAAGAAGTGAGTTACAGAAATAATAATACTAACAAATCTCTGTCTAAGAACCTCATGCTTCGGAGGGGAAAACTCTTCCCACAAAGAGCTGCTGTTGTGGATGAAGCAGCCTACCACAAAGGACAGAAGGAATACATGCACAGAGGTCGAAAAATGTTGGCTATGGAAATGAGTGTTGTGTAACAGCCTGGTATTCTTTCCACCAAAGCGTGGGCTACACAGACTACAGAAAACAAACAAACCAGAGACTGACAAAAAACAGCAAGTAAGCTGACTCCAAACATTTCAATACTTGAGATAAGCATTATATTATTTGGAGGATCCTGTAAATAAATTCTAAGGTGTCCATAGCTTATTACAGTAATCTCTACTTCAAGTAGGCACCCTTTTCCTTAGCAGAAAACTGCAACTCCCAGTTCTCCTAATAAGAATGATTAACAGCCAATACTTACCCAGACCCCTATGACTTGTGCACATAACCCTCTCTGAGTAGACTCAAATATGAGTAGACTCAAATTAAGATCCAAGTTGGAATGTGGGAAAGCAGGCGCTACCCTGGATTTCTCATTTCCTGGGAGACTGTCATGGTCACTGGGATTTTCTGTTGCTTTCACATTCTCTTAAGACTACAACAGTCCTAAACAAAAGAACTAAACACAGTCCTAAACAAATCCCCCTCCAACTTCCATCTAAAAAACTTCAGGTTTACTGCTAAGTAATTATCTCTACAGAGAGAAGCTCATGTTCCCTGCAGTTTGAAAATGAGAAGAATAAGCAGCAGATTACATTTAAACAGAAAATGTAAAGACTGACAGGAGATGAGAGAAAGCAGAAACTCCGAAGATAACCACTGCTCTCAGTAGTATGTGCTTTTGCAAAGGCTGGTTTATGTTTTACCAGAAAGCCAGCTTCTAATTGCAAAGGTCACAAAGAGATAAGCAATACCTGGCCAGACTTTGACCCTCACTGTTCCACAGTACAACACTTGACAGATTTCTTCACTAAATACCACAGAAGCGATGAATTTAGAACAAGGAGGAAGAACCGATTCTCATGAAGAGAAACTTCACCTTTACTCCAAAGCTACTTATGTCCCCCTTTTATTCTGTCAGATCATCTCACTTTCACACTTGCCATGTTTTCTGCAAGACAATTATTCTACTTGATTATTGATTTATTGCCCATTTCCACAGAAATTAAAGTATACACTTAATACCAAAAATCTGTATTCAGAAACTCAATATTCTTTTTGCATATGCAGCTTCATATCATACGAAACAGGAAAAATCTTAGTCCTATTTACAGACAATAAGCAACTCTAACTGCTTACTGAGAAGACTAAAAAACCTTCAATTCCAGTAGCTGAAACCAGCTGCAGACCGCTACCACGGGGCTGATTTACTGAGCAGGAACAGATTTTATCCCATCCCCTGCCTTTGATAGCATCCAACAGGGTCTGTGCTCCATTGGAATGAGATGATGCTGATGGCATTAACGGGTCCCCTTTCCACTCAGAATCACATGCAATAGGATATAATGAACAACTGCTTTTTTACAAGACTGCCTAGACATAAACAGGCCACATTTCAAGTATAACAGATGAGGCTTACTTCCAATACTAGGATACATCCTTTTCAGGCTTTCTTTCCATATCCAAAGCAGAACACACCTTTTACCAATTAAAGCAGGGCACTGATCCCCAAAGGTACTGACATCTCCAACTCAGAATTTTGCAGTTCCCTCCAGAAGGGGAGCCCTCTGCTAATCTCTGATTCATTTTTTAATACCAATATTTATTTTTCACCGAGTGCCACGTGTTCAAGCAACACGCTAAACTGAAAGAACTGAGCAAGTGACAGCACATGTAACTGAGTGCAATAGCAAATCAGCTATGGCATGCTTCTGGACTTAGCTAACACCTCTGGCATCAAGTGACACAATTAAAAAAAGATTAAAAAAATAAAATTACAAAAACACAAAAAACCCACCAAAAAAAAAAAAAAACAACAAAAAAAACCAACAAAAAGCCATTTTCTTTCACATTCCAGTTTCTTAACAACACTCTCTTTAAAGTAGCTGAAGGGCACAACATGCTAACAGCATGTTAAGACACTCAGTCACTGGTTAAATGACTCCTGCAGTGTGTATACCTATTACCCAAACTCAAACTCTGGTCCGCTTACAGAACCCTGCTAAATACAGCCCAGGTTTTAACCTGCTTCTTCAGGCTAAAGAAATCCAGGTCAACAGAACTGTACATACGCTTCAGCAGGAGAGCCAGAAAAACACTCAGGTGTTTGGCTCATTGCAATAAATCTTCCAAATCACTTCATTCTACCGTCTCACAACTAATGGTGAAAGGGCTCACAATATGATGCATAGGAAGACTGAAAGAGTGCAAAGAAATCACTGAACAGCAATAACCTACTTCACAGGGCTCCCACATCTCAACTTTTTCCTCTGAACAAAGTTCTATTTGCGGACAGAGGAGGGGGAGACTTCTTCATACCCTTGTTCAGCCTGCAGTTTAAAATACTTTGAGGATACATATGCTAGATAATGCAAAGATGAAACCACAAATCACAGTTCAGTACCAAAGCAGTATGTTTCAGTCACTACCCTGTATCCTATTTATGGCTATGGCCAGTATCAAACCAGTATGGCGGTAAGTCCTTAAATGGATTTTACTGTTGGTATAATATAATAGTCCCAAAGACTATGTTCAGAATGCTAACACATCTCAAAGGGTTTTATGAGCTACCAGAAAGGTCATGTCTCCTGTAGCAGAACCAGCTTAATGAGCTCATTTTAAGGGCTTATAAATGCTTAAAGAATCTAAGCTCATGTAGAACTGTCACAACAGTAGTCAAGAGTATCTGCAGGGCCACGCTCAGAAGTTACAGGCCTCATTGTACAAAAAAGTGCCATGGGATAATTCCAGGAAGTACCAAAGGGTGAGAAAATTAATTTCTGTTCATACTGATACAAACTTTTAAAGAGTTGAAAACACTCAAAACTTTAGGATTGCCTTTTCAAAGTGGTTATATTAGCAGCACAGCAAATACTTTATAGACAAGTAAAGCAGCAAAGTCTACACCCAATGATTTTCAAACTAAGAACACTCTCCTGAACAAATTCAGTTTTACAAAAAAAGTATTGATCTACAAGAAAAGATGGGTAAGGCTGTGGCACCAGCTGAAAAAAAAAAAAATAAAATCTTACAGACAATCAAAACCAAACTGTGGCTACCATAACACTCTGTACAACCTAGTCCCTCACTTCGTAAGTATTAAACTGCCAGCTGAAACAGTGTTTTAAAATAATTATTTTCTTCTTCAGTGGAGAAAATGTATTCAGCCATGTCATGGGACTCCCAAAACAGTCAGATGCTGCAACATCACCTCTGCAGTTCTGTATTTCAGTGCTTTCAAGGAAATGGTGCAGAACAGTCAAAGTCTGCACCTCACCACTGATCTATACTCTCACCTAAGACTGTATAGCAGAAGTCAGTTTTCACACTGAAGAGTGAAATTTATCTCCATGGCTCACATTTTTTGCTGTCACAATGCCTACTCAGAATTAATGCCTCCACAATGTTTTCTCTATATATTATAGAGGCAGCTGCTTGACATGCATGTCTTTGTGGTGACCTGATCAAAATCATTCACACAGTGACATAAATACATAATCTGTATGTTACAGGGCAACAAATACTACGCTTCAGTGAGAGAGCAATCCAAGGCAACAAGCTGAATCTTAAGCTGCAATGTAAGTGCAAAAGGTATGGCAGGGTAGCATAAACGGGAAAGTGGAAAAAGTAATGAACTCAAGAGGGAAAAGTTGAATCATTAAAATTCCTAGCCCTAGTCTCTCTGCTCTCCAGGCAGATTTTAGAAGGACAGAGGGTTTTTCAAATGCTCCTCTTGTGAATTCCCTAGGAGTCTGATCACAGAAACAGCAGCATAGGACTAAGCTGCAAGATGAGGCCCCAAGAACAGAAACAGTAACATTTTGGCTAATGAACCCACAGCAGCAGCTCCAACCTGATAATGCTGCTTTGGCAGACTTCAGCAAACCCTTCTAGCTATTTGATCCACCATTAGGTTTCAGTTCCAACGCGCCTGGAGTCCCAAGCCTTCTCTAAGGCTCCTGAAAGCTCTTTAACTAGGATGTTTGATGGAGTAAGCCAAGTAAGAAAAGGCTACACAAGGCAATTACTTTTCTATTTTTACTACAACCATATCCGCAATACAATAAAAGCTTTCAGTGTGCGCTCACAGCCCAGAAAGCCAACTGTATCCTGGGCTGCATCAAAAGGAGCGTGACCAGCAGGTCAAAG
>WYDI02034000.1:0-10208 GCA_009867235.2 Psittacus erithacus | reverse complement strand
CCCTGGCAGAGCATGAGGCTCAGAAAGTCCTTGGTCAGTCTAAACATTCTAAGCAGTAGCTAAAAACATCAGTGTTACCAGCGCTGTTCCCAGACCAAAAGTCAAAAACACAGCACTGCACCAGCTACTAAGAAGGAGAAAAAAGACTGCTACTGCTGAACCCAGGACACGGGCAAAGAAATTCATATGGCCTGGTGAACTGTTTACATACCCTGCAGTGAAAATTTACATAATAACTATGATATGGTCACAGTTAACAGCTTTGCACATTTTAAGTACCAATGCAACAGCTGAAAGGTAGACACTGACAGCATAGCATGAAGTGCTTTATTAAAAATGATTATTTGTCTAATACCTGCGCATTTTTCAATATCATTTACAGTAAAAAAAGTTTTTTAAAGTTTTCAATCCTTCAACTTGATTTATTTTTCCTCCTTTAACAAACTCCCAAAACATTAATCAAATCAGATATATCCTTTGGAATCAAGAGGCCAAGCGAAAAACATTAGACAGATTCTTTTTGTAAATTATTTTTAATTTTTGCAGGATTTTTTATTTGCTATCATTTCAAGAAGTAGCTAGTTTCTGGTTTGAGAAATCCCATCTTTCATGTAAAATGCCTTAAAATGCTTTCATTAAAAAAAAAAAGTGAATCTTCTCTCTTAGAAACTTAGTCACCATCTCAGCTAAATTTCCTCTAGCAACATCAAGTACTGTTATGTGGAAAAAAAACCTCAAAATTAAAATCTCACAATTATTTACTTTCTGGAGATTTTCAACATATATGTTACTCTGACTTCATAGACAACAAAAACCTTTTCAAGAATACAAAGAAATTAGAAGAACTGATGTACAAGTGATTGGATGATGACGTGGATGTGACACATCTAAATGAGTGTCTCATCCACAAAGCTATTGGCTAGACCTCATGGAGTTCTCATTACTATCACAGATTTCAGAAAACTGTCTTCCAGGAGAAAGAAAAGAGCAGTCTGGACAGCCATTGTTTTCACCTACAGTGAAAGCCTGAGATCAAATAATGGTGTCAAGATCACTTGGGTATATCCTTACTTATTGTTCCCTGTGCAATGAACTTTTATAGTATCAATGTGCAAAAAACTGTCTTGTCCTGTTGAATGTAATTCAGTGTTTCTTGCTAGGGATTACTACAAAGACACTTTAAAAACGTTATATCTAGTAATATATCTATATCTACTAATATATCTATATATAGTAATAACTTATCAGGTAATTAATCTTTTCTTAGTAATACTTTTTTCTTCAACCCCTTTGAGAAAAGGTATCTCAAAAGGGACATCTCAAAAAAGTTTTATTATTTTGAGGAGATGATAAAACTGTGATAGTGAATATTTTCCTTTAATGAACCTAATTGTGAAATAAATTTTGCCCTCTGAAGTCCAATACATTTTTTGCCATAGTAGTTGCTCTTCAAGATAATCTATTTTTTCCTTGAAGGACTGCAAGTCCACCAGGAAAACAAAAGATACATAATGTAGTGCAGTCAATATAAGAACAGAAATTATTGCAGGCTCTTCTGGCTGTGAGGTTTCTCTCTCCCTCTCTTCCCTGGACTTAGATCTACTGTGAAGCAGAAGCCAGAATAGATTCATTCCAATAGTTCCCTCTTTTTCTTCAATCATGCATTTAATAAAATGTTTATAATTAAGATAGGTATAAGCTAAATGACTTTAATTATGAGAAAATTAATTTCTCAGTTAAGGCTTTCAACTAATACAAAGAAAGTAGAAGGAGACTACTTAGTATGCTTTCTTGTCCTCTACAGCATGACAGAAAACAGGAGTTTGTTATGGAATGATGGAATACCTGTGTTACTGTGTTCAGTTGTTCATGAGGTGATGAGAGCTAGTCTTTGATTCATCATGTAACAGTTTTCCTAGAACAGAACCACAGAATCACAAAACCTGAAAGTTGAAAAGGACTTCTGGAGATCATCTAGTCCTACTTCCTGCTCAAAGCAGGGTTAACTTTGACATCAGAATTGGTTACTTGTTGGGAAAAAAGGTGCAACCATACATTGTCAGGAATTTCATTTTCTTCAATAGTTTCAGCGTCTCTGAATAGTCCTGCTAAAATTTGACTGTCTACAGTCTCTGTGGCAGCCTTACATTCAATTTAAAATATATATATATTTATTTTTTTTTCAAAGTTCTTATATACTGCTTGGACTCTTCTACTATTGTGTTACACTTACCCTATTGGAGTTTGGATCCTTTTTACACCATTTGACACAGCTAACATGTTTTTATTAATACCTTCCTGCTTCTAACAACTTCTTTTGCCCTTGCCCTTTTTAGCTATACTAATTTAGCCACGTCTTTCAAATATGTATTTACCCTAAGCATATGTTTTTATATAGTCATATGAAAAAGGTTGTTTTCTTTTCAGAGGCTGCTTCCTTTCTACATAGTGCCTTTCTTTAACTTAAGAACAATGACTAAGATTCTTCGGCTCTTGTCATTCTACTGAAGACGTTTACTCTAACATCAACATGGCTGATTTTACAATACACTCCTTGACAACAATAGGAAAGAGACCGTATGCACTCCTCAGAATTCAGTCAGGAAATGACTCTGCCTCCTGAGGAACTGTTCCCAAACCCAATCATTTATGGGATCTAAAAATGTGGTCTGAATGTTGGACCTAATTATGACATTTATATTACAAGGGCAAAAAAAAAAGTTTCCTCTCACATTGTTTCTAATCCACTACAGCAAGCCACAGTCATTGTAATTGCCTTGGTCAGGTCATTGGCAATATAATCTTTAATATTATCAGTCATATTTATATAGTTAATAATATTGTTCTGCTTAGATTACACATTTCAGGCCATGAGCATGTTGAACTGCCGAGTCTTTGATACAACTGCTTTATCAATCTGTCTTTACAGTAACACATGGCATCACTTGCATGTCCTAGTCTGTCTTTCCCATGTTTTTAACTTGGTGTTACCCATCGTTTTCCTCATCGTGTTTTCAACGTGACTACTCAAGTTAATTTAGTTTCTTAGCTCCTTAAAGTGAAGCATTTTAATTTCCCTGTTGTATTCTGAAGCAATACAAGCATGTATAACTTTCTTCTATTTCCAGTCTTCTAACCTCCAATTTAAGTGAGACTGTATTTGTTCATCATATCTTCTGCCAGTTTCTTTTTTATCCTGTAGCTGGGGATATATGCTTTTTATGACTTCTTCTTCATATCTTTCCGAATGTGCTCCTCTGTACCATTCAGCTTTCTCTCAACCTGATATTTAAAAAACTCTAATCTTTCTAAAGAGCTAGGTGCCTGGTTTCACTTCTGTTAAAATGAAAATGTCATTCCTATTATTCCTTTCCTCCAGTTCAAAAATATTCTCAGCTCCTAATGAATTTATTAAGATGGACTGTTTAACTGCCTCTGATTACATGGACAAGCCTTTAAATGATACGCTTTGCAGAATCTGTCTTGAAATAGGTGGAAGAAAGGAACAATTTTAGGCAAGGAATGAGAGAGCTATCTTGTCCTTAGGGAAGGGTTAGCAGAATCACCCTTCCTCTTCTCCTTAAAATTTAATAAAAACTCTATCTTTATGGAAAAGAAGAACAGTGTACATCTAGTCTACTGTGTTAAAGGTTTTCTCACTATAAAGGATAAAGCAAAATTAAGCACACAGGGATGACCTGAGGATTTATAAATTATAAATTATAGTCTTTACAGGATTACAAATTACACTGAGAGCTGAATAACACATTCTCTATTATTCTGATCATTTGATCCGTACAGGTATTAAGGGGCTTCTCTTCAGGTGAAAGTGGAAGGTTTCCCTTCAGTTTGTCATTCTTTGGGAGTAATATAGCTTCACAATGCAGCCTAGGTATTACCTGACACTCCAAGAATAGAAATGTAGAGAAGATGGCTGACAAACTTACACAACTTTTATTATAATCTACCACAGGTTAATTTTGTTCACTAGGATTTCAGCTCTTTTATTCAGCGGCAGCTAAATGCTTTCCTTATTCAGAACAGACATGCACATTACACTGGATACAGACAAGGCCTTTCTATTCAATCCTTACTACGCTAATTTACTGAAAAAGTCTGGTATTGAATTCTTACAGTCGTACACAAATAATAAACAACATTCTGAATAAAATATCAAATAACAGAATTCTGTATAATTTCAGATACGTAAAATCCAATGATTGTTTTAGATACCAGACAAGACTATGATAGGTCCTGTCTTCAGTAGATAAATGATGTCTTTATGATATGTGATCTATCCCAGACACGCAATTCAAATTTGTTAATAAAAAAAAAAGAATTAAATCAGGCAACACAAAACCAGTTGAAATTAGAAGTGAAACATGACAACTAAACCTACATATTTAGTTAAACCACGATTCGGCAAAATCTTGCTGTATATTTATCTACCCAAGCCATTCAATAATGGAAATTACTAACAGTACAAACAGCTGTCAACACAATTTGATATAGACTGTTGATTAATTTTAATACTTACCAATATCTTTGAAAGTATTCTGAATTCTTAACAATTACAGGGATAAAAATTCAAGGAAAATATTTTTTTATAACTGGTTAAAATGGTTCATGGCATCAAAAAAAAAAAAAAAGGAGAAATAATTCAGCATGAACTGAAAACTGGAACATGCTTCTCTGGGATATAAAGATACTTCTTAGGATACAGTTGTATCATTGCAAAGTCTCATAAACTGTTAAAGTATTATATAAAAATTAATGATCCTTTTATTTCAATCATCTACTTCTTCACACATTAATATTTCTAATTCTGGTGTTCAAACTGTTCTCTTCTAACCTCTTAGATCTATTACTTTCATAGTTCCGCAGTTGTTGACAGTGAACTAAATGAGTGAATGCAATTTCTAACAAGTCAGCTCTTCAGGCATTTAAACATAGAAGAAAAAATTTCAGTATTTTTTCTCTAACAGAACACACTAAGCCCCAGAAAACTAACACTGAAGCAAATGGGAATGTTGTGGTCTAAATGCTAGCAGTTTCTCAACTACAAATTATGAGATATTCTAAGCAAAGAACACAAATTAGCACACAAGTCAGTCCCCATCTCTCCTAAGAAAACTGACATTCAAAAATAGATAATGTAATTAAAAATCTACAGACAAAAGTAGACAATTCTTTTCTTTGCCAGTCTGCCAACCAATACAGCACGTACATTGGCTGGAAGGTTGGGTTTCCTAAATATTCAAAACAGACATTTAAAATTGTCATTGCTTTGTTATAATTACTAAGTGATAGTATGGTTGTGGCTTCTCTGTTTTACAGAACAAGGGAGTTAGTGTATTCCTGCTGGAATGTTCCATAGGCATGTTTAAATTAGCAGTACAGACCTAGCTCTTAATTTAGACATTTTTTTAACATTGCTGCTATTAGAATGTTCTGAAGTCTTTCAATTTCAATTTCTGTTTTACGTAACATCATAGAAAACAAACAAACAAAAGAACAAAAAAGAGAAACTATGACATACTGTTCACTTCAAACAGACTAACCTGCAGATTCTTCATCTTTAGATCTAGTGTACAGATCTTGGTACAACTGGTTGCAGTAGTAGATGTTAGTGCCCTCGATAGACAAGGAGAGCTCCCTAGCACTAGGAGAGAATGAGATACTGTAGCAGTGCATTTCCTACTTTTTTTTTTTTCAGCAGGATAGTTACAATAGCAAGATTCTCTTCTGAATATAGGGCAGAAGAGTCTTATTTCTGTCCATCTGTCCCAGAAACTGGATTGCCTCTTCCCATGTAGAACTATCCTTACGTCCTCTTTGTTTTCCCCTTCTCCATGCAGTAAAGCCTCAATTTCTTACTTACTCTAACCAGACCCATCTGCTTTCCCATTAGCTGCATTTCTCCCAGGTTTTGTTAAACCTTTCTCCTTTCCTGCTTTCTTACAGTTTTAATATATTTCACCCCTTACACAATCTCAGTCTTCCTTTTCATCTTCTTTTTCTCCACTACAGTTTTCTGACTCCTCAACATACTTGCCCAGCTAAGGCATGCTTTCATTTATATCTTAAAACGTTTCCTCTCCTGTTCCTTTAACCTTCACACTTATTGGTAATTCCAGTCTCTTTCTCACATCTATCGCTAGCTTTTCTCCCACACACAATGCTCTTGGCTGACCAGGCTCAGTTCCTGTTTCTCTTGAGGACAGACACCCTGAATCTATCTACTTTCCTCTTCCTGTTCGGCTTTTGTTCTCCCTGCTTTAAAAACCATCTCCCTTACAAAACACAGCAGAGGTGTAGGAAAACATCTCACTGAGAGTATATATTCTTGCACGCGACAAGATCTCAGTTCTCATTTCCAGACCCATACTGCAGGGAAATTTGTGCCTTTTTATGCTAAGGTCATTTTTTATGGTAAGGATTTTCCTACCTTACAAGTAGAATAGTAAACTAAGCAGGTCAAGGCATGTGCTGTGAGCATCCATGCTGTTTCACTGACAACATGCATCCTGGAATAACTTGCCAACACTGCCTAGCATGTACAAAGCCACATGATGTTCTGGGAACGGCACAGATGAAGGCTCCCAAAAGGGCACTATGTTTTGCTAGGGATGACAATTATACAGATGCAAGTTGTGTCATGTTATTTGCTGAGAATTAGCCTCTCCTAGCACATATGCAACTTACTCAAAAAAAATCCCCCCTGTTCAAATGAATAGTACCCTCATTTTCCACTTAAAAGTATTTCTTTTTTGTTGGTTTGTGTTGATGAGAGTTTGTGATACCCCTTAAGTGATCTAAGTCAAGTATATTGAACAGAATAGTAACAAGTTCTAAAATAGTAAGCAAGAATCATTTTCCTACATAGATTAAATTTAATGGACATTCTATTATCTTTCTTTTGAGGAGATTACCAAGTGGTGAACAAAAATGCCATCTGGCACACAGTTTCAAACCTACTTCTCAGAAGAACTTTCTTGTTTTTAAAAAAAGCGAGTAATTCCTTATTTGAAATAGAAGAAATTTTATCAACTTGTGACAGTTCAGAGGAAGTGAACTGTTTTGCATGATGCGGTAGCTCCATCAGATTATTTAACTACAATTTATGTTTCTACTTAAATTTGCATGTAGGCATAAAAGATGCAATTTTACATTAAAAAAAACCAAACGGAACAGGCTCTGATATCTACAGGTTCATTTTCATTTCTTCCCTGCTACAGCCTTTCCAATAACTACTGCAAATTGTAAATTATTTGAAAATTCTAGCAAAGGTAAAACAGACTGGTGCTCTTTAAAGATACACTTCTGCTTTTTGCATTAGAAATTGGAAGCCTGGCAAACAATCTGACATTTCAGACATTTAATGCAATTCAAATTCTTACTCTTGATAGGATATTTTTACACCACAACCTGCTGTACCTGCAAAAGCAATACATTCAGACCAAGAAGAAAGTGCCAGACAAAAAACTAAGGACATGTGAGTCTGCCATTCATTTCCAGACTGCACTACAGAACTATTCCTGTATTCTCAAATATACATTAAAATCTCTACTGTCTTCCAGAGAAAAGGCCTTTCACTTGAATTTATAATATCACTGGGAAGTCCAGAAAACTATAGCACTTGTGAGACAGCTACAGAAAATGTGTATTTTAAAGACATTGCATTTGTTGTTTAAGTAAAGCTTTCATACTGCGTTACACTGGAGTAGGAAGATGTTTACAATACCTTTGGAATTCTAAGCTCATGGGGCATCATCCTCCTATTCACGGGTTGTAATTTAAAACATTCTTCCCCAATTACCTGCAAACATTTGATGGCCTTTGTTTGCCTACTCTACATCTTACTTATTCATAAGAGACTCTTCCTTTAAAATCCCTTTGTAACATTTATAAATAGAAAGATGGTCACATTTTGGCTTAAATTGCCATTATCATTCTTATTCAAAATATCAACATAGGGATAATCTGCCTCGGGGTACTCTACCCACTCTGACAATGCTGAAATTCTCTCTGTTTGCATACAAAACCTAACAGGAATTGTATAATATTTGAAGATTAATGTGTTTTTCTCATCACTATTCTACTCCATACTCCAGGTCCTGGGAGGATGGACAGTGGGAATACATTGCTGAAGCAAAGCTAGAATCATGCAGTTAGCAATACCTAAATATTATGAGAAGCTCTTGGGGTAGAAAATTAAGATGAATCTGTGTTTGATGCTGTCTTGCTTCTTTCACCAGAAAGGCACACAAAGAAGATTATTCCTTCTGAACATGAGCGAATACCATCTGGTCCTGGTGACAAAATAATTATTAATAATTTTATTGCTTTGTCCAAAAAAATCTTCTAATGGCTTTTTTTTTTTTTTTCATATGGGACATTCCCTCAGAGTCATCCTCCAGAAAGAAATGGCATAGAATCAGAATGGTTAGGGTTGGAAAGGACTTGAAGATCAAAGCCCCCTGGCATGGACAGAGACACCTTCCATTAGGTCAGGTAACTTTTGCTGACCTGGTGAGGAAAGCTTTAAGCTGGGTGCATCAGGAGAAAATTGCTATAGCCTTAAGGAAAGTGAACACATGGAGGGCAGCAAAGTATCTGGAGGACAGCATGATGGAGATGGCTCTTTCCCTTTCCTTATAAAGAAGTATGACTTTTGGCCTATCTATCTCCAGTGCCTGTACATACATGAACATAGCATGAGAAACAAACAAGAGCAATTAGAAGTCCATGCACAGCTGCAGAGCAATCACCCCACTGAAGTTACAGAAATACACTGGATAGCCTGCATGACTGGAATGCTGCAATGGATGGATAAAGGCACTCAGGAAAGAAAGGCTGGGAAGGCAAGGAGGAAGAAGGTTGTGCTGTGTGCAGAAGGCTGAGTCAAATGCATACAATTTTGCTTTGAAACAGAAAAGGAGACATTCAGGAGGTTATGAAAGCTCGAAGGACACGTGATGTTCTGCTAAGAGTCTGCTACAAACTCTCAAATCAAAGTACAGCAGGAGGATGGACTAGATGATTTCCTGAGGCTCCTTCCCATCTAAATTAATACAGGCTTCTGCAGTCTTTAGAGCTGACCTTTTATCACTATTAGTAGTTCACTTATTTTTTTCCTGAGCTCTTTCAGAGGTCTTCAGTGAATATCATCTCATTTTGAATACTACCATCCATTTTATCTTCATGTCTTCTACAGATAAGGTTTTTCTTCAGCCCTTTTATTCTGAAATAGATCCTTTGATAAGTACCCATAAAATGAGGCTCTAGTACATAGAGTGATTCAGTTTTCTCCACAATTAACAGAAACACAAATAATTAATTTTTCATACTAACATATTCTTCACTTCTCTAACCCCTCATTTTTAGAGTCTGATCATCTATTTAACATACAAACTACCTGGCAGGTTAATAGTTAAGAGAATAGTCTTAATACAGTTCTTTTGTACTACAAGGTATGCAGCTTTTAATTTACCTCAAAAGTAATTATTTATTAAACTCCTATTTGGAAAGAACATCTAAGAACTCCCCTTCACATATCATATTCACACTTTTATAGTCTTAACCTGGGTGATTAAATAGAATTCTGGCTACTTTAGAGCGGTTTGTTATCTCTCTGGGCATCATGGACTTTAAAAGAAGTCTATTTGACAAAATGGATACATCCCATGCTGTTTGCACTACCATTTAAATTGCTGCTCTTAATTACCTTTTTCTTTTTTTTTTTAACTTCAACACACAATGAAGTCAGGCTTTGCAGACAGGATCTCATACTTTATTGCTTTGAGTTTCAGCGAAGATTAGGTTTCTGTGTCCAAAATTTAATTTCTTAAGGACCATTAAATGCAGATAAGAATTGTTTTTGTGGCTTTAATTTCCTTTCACTGGAGACAACCCCAGGAATCTCAAAACACTGCTAGGAATAAACTTCTTAAAAACTTTTTTGTCATTTGTCATGCTTTTTTTGGTTATTTATAAACTTAAGGGAAGTGTGATAGATATGCAAGAATTGCAAAGCTAACTCGGGGGGAGGAATGAGGGAAATAATCTTCAAAACCACCAAATTGGTCAGGCAGGATTTCCCCTTAGTGAAGCCATGCTGGCTGTCACCAGGCATCTTGTTGTTTTTCATGTGCCTTAGCATGCCTTCCAGGAGAATCTGCTCCAAGATTTTGCCAGGCACAGAGGTG
>WYDI02033998.1:18180-49392 GCA_009867235.2 Psittacus erithacus | reverse complement strand
GAGGAGGGGAAGCCAGGAGGAAGCAGAGACAGGACACCTGACCCAAACTAACCAAAGAGGTATTCCATACCACAGTAAGTCATGCCCAGGATGCATACTGGGAGTTATCAGGAAGGGCAAGATCACTGCTTGGTCGGGCTGGGTATCGGTCAGCGGGTGGTGAGCGGTTGTGTTCTCTTCCCTTGTTATTTCTCTTATCATTATTGTTATAGGTGGTAGTAGCAGTGGTTTGTGTTATACCTTAGTTACTGTACTGCTCTTATCTCAACCTGTGGGAGTTACATTCTTTTGATTCTCCTCCCCATCCCTCTGGGAGCGGGGGGGGGTGGGGTGGGGCAGGGGGGAGGAAGCTGTGGGAGTGAGGAAGCAAGACTGAGTGGCTTTGAGTTAGGACTGAGCTTAAACCACGATATCCATCCAGATAGCAAAAGCTCTGAAGTCGCTCTCTGCTTTCCACAGGGCCTTTAGAGCTGCAATATAGTGTTAAGTAGCAGAGGTGTTATTGAGGGAATTGTCAGATGTAGTTGCCAAGCCACTCTCCATGGTGTTTGAAAATCCATGGCAGTCACATAAAGTCCCTGGAGACTGGAAAAATGGAAACATTGCACCCATTTTAAAAGGGTCAAAAGGAGGACCCTGGGAACTACCTGTCAGTCTCACCTCTGTGCCTGGGAAGATCATGGAACAGATCCTTCTAGAAGCTATCCTAAGACACACAGTTCACAGATGACTTACAGCAATCTAATGGGGACTGCTACTGGAAGAGATTTTCCTTTTCTCCAGGTCCCTCTTGCCATGGATGTGGTTGCAAACTCCTTCCCTCCTCCCATTTCACCTCTTGCAATCCTGCAGCCCTGTGGAAAATCAGAGACAAAAGCTAATCTTGTTGAAGATGGAGTTTTTCCCCTTTTACTTTTCCTGGGTTTGTTTTATAACTTTTTCTGTTTACAGTTATCCTTACCTTAATAGAAGATTTTCCTACTTCAAGCTAGAAAATATGCTCAAACTACGGTATGCAAAAATAGCATGTTACTTCAAACTTGCTTAAGAGTATGGTGTGAGAAGTCCCATGACCACCACCCTTCACCAAGGTCCTGTGTAAAGAGATGCAGCGTGTGCACAGGGTGACTGAAGAGATATAAGCAGAGAACCGAAAACTTTGTCATAACCTAAAAACAATTAACCTAATCTGAACTACAATCAACTATCCTTTGGTATTCAACCTTTCCTTATATACAATTGAACCATACGTTCCTATTTAAATTTTAAATTAAGTTTCTGTAGGTGCTATTTTTTGATTTCTTTGTAACTGTATAACAGCAAGGAGAGAATGAGCCCTTGCGTTTCGGAGCAACTGAATTTTAAAAAATAGAACCTCAAAGCCTGTGCGATGTTTTGCCATATTTATCTTTGCCTGAAAGCACTGACTGCCCATTCAGTCACAGAACTCAGCATACACAGCCTGCTAATTGACACTTTCCTATTCTGATCTTGTTCACAGCCTGTCAAAGTTAGTAAAAGAGGGGACATTTTGCTTTTTTGAGACTGAAAAAAAAGAAAAGGAGGATCTAGCTCTCCAAAGCCTCTTAAAAAACAAACCAAAAAACAAAAAAACAACAAAACAAACAAACCACAAAACCAACAAAACAGCAGCAACAACAAATTTTGATGGCACTCACAGCCAGCCAGCGAAACTATACAGCCTGCCTGCACCATGCCATGGGGATGATGCTGAGGTCTGGGCCTCAGCCCTGCTGTGGCTACAGTGCCTGCAGCATGTGGCTGAGTCACCTGCTGCCCAAGGAGGTCAGACGGGAACAGGATCAGCCCAGTCCACTGATGCTTGACCTCCCAACAGCTGTCTCACAGGCCTTGTTTATGACGGGAAATTACACTATGGTAGTCACCAGGAGTCCTGAGCAACATGTTCTAACATGATGTAATTTCCCAGTATAAACCATCCCACTGGTGTCTCTTTCCAGTTGCGAGGCCAACAAACAACACTCATGTTGGGCTCAGCGGCTAGTACTGCAAAAGCGTCCAAAGATGCCAGTGCAAGAAAGGTGCAGGCTGTTTTCTCATGTGCTTCAAATCCAGTTAAATATAACTGTAAAGAGCCCAGGTGAAACTTCACTCCTGTTCTGCATGTACAGAGATGCATCAGCTTAATTGCAGCAGCTGTAAAGGGATTCCATTAAGCCAGAGCACTTGTTCAGAGTGCACTGCCTTTCTGGGTGCAGTTGTAATTGTTGTCTGCCCCTCTCTTAGCACCAAAGGGATGTGAGCATCTCTGTCTCTCCGAGCAGCAAGGCCAAATCATCCTGTGTGACTTCTACAGTCCAAATAATCCTGGGCGACTTAAAATCATTAAAATTGCTGGCCTGAGGCAATACTGGGGTTAAACTATGAAGCACTTCCACCTGCATCCCTATGAGCAAGCTGTGGGGCTGAAGAATGTGGACACCTGCCAGGAGCATCTTTTCCATCAACACAGCTGGATCCTGAATAGGCTGTCTGTCCATGCTAAGGAGTGGGAAGTTGCACTAGGTAGCTCCAGGGATGAGCAGAGTAAGGGTGAGCTAGGAACTCAGCAGCAACATTCACTTATGTGATGTAGGCATTTACACAGTCTCACTGCTCTGAGTTACTCTATGATTTATACGGTATACACCAACAAATACTGACATTCCCCCATCTCGCTAGCCAACAAGTGGTACTTAATGATTTCTACAAGCAAAAGCAGATACTTCAAAATCACAAAGTCTCAGCCTCACATACAAGTTGCCATTTATGCTTGACAAATATGTCCTTTCAGGACAATGAAGTGAGGGACAGAGAAGCAGAGACAGGAGAGCACAGAAGGAAAGGAACATTGAAAATGACTTTGATGTACTCAGCATCTTGCCACGTGGATGCATTTTGCAGAAGGAAAAATGACTGCTAATAATAATAATAATAATAATACTTTGCAGTTGGTATGGTGCAAGGTCTAAAGTAAGCACTGACCTCACCCTGTCAGCAGGGACACCAAGGGATTATCTGACCTGTTTGGTCTCACTCAGGATGTTTTTTCTTACATAAAACTCTACTGGCTGCAACTATTTACACCCATGTAAATAAAATCACAAGCTGTTGTAATTACTTGCTTCTCAAAATACAGAGGAGAATCTAGACTTAAGACCCTGGTTTAGGATGTCTTTCCTAGCTAACTGATAGAAAGTCAACATTCTGGGGGGGGGAGGCGGGGAGGGAAACACACAGTAAAGGTGCTAGAGCACCTCCCACATGAAGACAGGCTGAGAAAGCTGAGGCTTTCAGGAAAATAGCAGCCTTCCGATACCTAAGGGGGACTTGTGGATGCTGGAGAGGGGCTCTCCATCAGGGACTGTAGCGATAGAACAAGGGGGAATGGGTTCAAACTTAAACAGGGGAATTTCAGGTTAGATATAAGGAAGAAGTTCTTTACTGTGAGGGTGGTGAGGCACTGGAAAAGGTTGCCCAAGGAAGCTGTGAATGCTCCATCCCTGGCAGTGTTCAAGGCCAGGCTGGACAGAGCCTTGGGTGACATGGTTTAGTGTGAGGTGTCCCTGCCCAGGGCAGGGTGGTTGGAACTAGATGATCTTAAGGTCCTTTCCAACCCAAACTGTTCTGTGACTCTACAATTCTGTGATTTTCTCTCAGAACAGTATCACAGTAATGTAGCAACAAACATTTGTAGAACTGAGCCTTTCTGTAAGCTCTTTCGAGGCTAGGTGGATCACTGAACACATCCCCAACACATAGAAGATTAAGTTATCTTTCTTTTTCTTCATAGAGTTGGCAAGTAAAGGCATCACAGCCCAAAGTGCTGTATTTCCAGGGACAGCATGGTCCCTAAGTACAACTGTAAACTTAGCTGGAGAATTTAGGAAACCTAAATCCCATAGCATTTGATGCACTCCATTTGGCTCCTACACTTGGATTTACCAAATTTTGTAGCCTGGAAGGGCAATATATTTGTGTTTATGGTGTAAACCCAGAAAGCCTACACACAGAAAAAATATGCTATAAGAAGAAAGGCTGGTGTTTGCTTTGCCGTGCTGTCCTACCTCCAACTGCAAGTAAAATGTATTCCCTTTATATGTCGTAAGAATCTACAGTGTCTCTTTGCCAGGCTACAAGCATTGCTGCAGCCTTGTGGTCCTTAGTTGATGCCATCAGCTTTACTTGTGCAATGTTCTCTGGCAGTGAAGAAAGTTCAGCCACAGGAGCACGTGTCCCTGTTATTTGCCATGCTGTTGCTCAGGGCCATGGGAGGCTGGCAGCAAATATGGGAGCCAAAAGTGTTTTTCCCTCCCCAGTGGAACTTTGATACTTCAGAGCTGAGAGCAATGATCTCCTTCTTCAGTACATCAGTACATTAATATCACTGTCAAGAGCCTCTCAGTATCAGTGGGTATCAGTGGGAGAGAAGGCAAATACACACAACAGAGTGAAAATCACCCATCCGCAAAATCCTAAGTGCTTAAATTACATTTAAACACCTGTGCAAAGGAATGAATTTCCTCTGCAAATAGCATCTCTCTTCAGACAGCAAATACTGATTAAACACTATCACTTCTCACTGCACAGCCACAATTCGTTTATATCAGGCAGTCATGCTGTCATGAACCTGGTTCTATCTGGGTGGCAGTTGCTAGCCTTTACAGGACTGCCAGTGTAATCAAACCCAGGGAAATTAATAAAAGGTAAAATATTGTTTCTATTTTGCCATTACAGCATAATGGCAAGGAGAAAAAAGTGCTATTTGTTGCAGAGTAGTTGGATTTAATACTGAGATTGTTTGGGCTTTTGATGGAAGCTTTTCTTTTAATCAATTGCCATCTTTGAAAGAGTGGGCATTACTTGCTGAGTGGCCCTAAGAGGCATATTAATATTGAGATCTTTAGCTTGTTTGCAAAATTGCCACCAATTTCTTAGAGCTTACAAAGGAGACAGTAATAACCCACGTGTCCTCCTGTACAAAGCCACTGAACTCAAAATTTGTCTGTGTGCCTGCAGAGACATCATTAAAACTGCATGGTGCTGGAAGCTGCAGTGCCCAGGAACAGGCTGTATGCTGAAGACAGCAAAAGCTGGCTCTGAGTTAAAACAGTGAACTTGTATTTATTTTCTTTTACTGCTTACTCATTTACTAAGAGGGAGAACATTTGTCACTTGCTCAGTTTTTCCAGTGCTGCACCATGTCTCCCTTTCTCTTTTTCTGCATGGTCTTCAGCCTGTCTGTGTAGGACATAGACGCTCCCTCCTACACCCACTTAACTCCCAAGGTCCCTGAGATGCCTACTCTCTTTATGTCGATTAGAATAATGTTTTTTTTTAAAACCTATAGAAGCAGAGCCCCACCACACAATGTAAGGAGGTGGAAATCACCCCCTCCCTGGGGAGCAGAGGAAAGTGTAGGCAGCACATCCTGCTCTGCAAGGAAAGCCTCCTGTATCATCCTCCAGTGAACCAACCATCCGTGCTGATCACAGCAATCCCATTAGTGACAACCGCTCTGTAAGGATATGTAAATGCTGTCACTGTAAAGAGGCTGGAGGGAGTCGAGGTCATTAGCAGCATTAAAATAAAGCTTCATCTCTGCATCCTCACAGGGCTGCAGAGCAGCAAAGGCGAGTAAGAGCACCAGCTCCTGCCTCCTTGCTGCCCAGGCAGAGGGCAGGTAACCCTTTTCCCTCCCTAGGTGGGTGCTTGTCCTGCAGCACCTCTTTCCAGATACCCCTGCCCACCCTGCCTTCCACACCAGCATCCCCATGGCCTCTTGCTGTCTTTTGACCCTGTGCTTTGATTATGGCAGAATAACCCATCACATAGCTGTCATTCTGCAAAGAGTTCTTGCAGTAACCAGTGTGCCTTCAATAACATATGTCGCACACACTCAGGACAATTTTCTCGATGTTTGATTCCCGTTGCTTTCTCAGGGACTCTTGGTATTGTCCAGGATGGGACCTTAAATATTTATACTTACTTACAGCTTTACATTGTTTCATTTCCTGCTAGCTTCTCGGTAACAGCCTGCTTTGATTTAACTCCATGTGGCCAGGCAGGATATTATCAGCTAGAGAAATAGAGAGGCTCTTGGTATTGATATTGATGGACAAATATTTATGAGGAAAGCAAAAGGCATATATTTTTCTTCTTTTTTTCCCCCTGGGGTCTCCAAATAGACTTTAACTGGTAGCAGTAGTGTAGTAAGGAAGATTCCCAGCACTGGGGAAGAGCAAAGCCAGCCTATTGCCCCTTCTCCATCTTTTAGGAAATGGAAATGTGAGAACTGCTGTGTTCTTTTATGTAGGTGAAAAGTTGAAGCTAAAGTCTTAGAGGAATGCCTGTTCATTACCTGACTCTCTTATTGCCCTCAGGATTCATGAAAATTGGACTGCAATTTTGAGGCCTTTCTGCTTCAAAAATCGCCTCATTTTCAGAAAGAGACATTCCTGCATTTATTTTGTCTTTGTGTGATAGACTTTTTCCCTTCCCAAGTCTAGGACTTTGTACTTGCCTTTATTGAATTTCACCTAATTGCTTTCAGACCACTTCTTAAATTTATCAAGATTATTTTAAATTCTTCTCCTGGCCCCAAAGAGCCTGCCAGCGTGGTGGTCATGTGTGAATTTCACAAGCATGTTTGCTCTTCCATCATCCAAATCATTCATGAAAATACGGAATGATACCAAGCCCAGGACAGATGTCTATGAAACCTCATGCATGCAACTATTCCTGTTTGTCAGCAAATTCTTGAGAACTACTTTTTGAGTACCTTTTTAATTATGTTTTCCAAGTATTTGTGCACACACACCCCCCCCAGCCCAGCAGTTTCAGCTGGACCAAACAGCCAGGTTTCTGCATGAGAACATGTACAGAAAAAAGTAGAAAATTTTACTAATGTCACGATAGATCACATCTACTTCCCCCTTTCTATGATGTCCCCTTCTTTCCAAAGAGGGAAAGTAGGTAACTTCAACATGATCTGTTCTTGACAATTCCATGTTCCTGTTTCTTATCATATTTTTTGCCATCTGGGTGCTCCTAAATAAAAGCATTTATTTGAATAACTTTAAATCATCACAAAGCTGTCTAAGTTATAAATTTCCAGACACTTTCTCCACCCCTCCCCCCTTTTTAAAGCCAGGTATTTTTATCTCTCTCAGAACTGTGATATTGCTACAATTCAAAGTCAATTGCTTCTGGTTAGTGATTGCATCTGTTTGAAACTTCTTTTTTTTTCCTAGCATTTTTTGGTAGGTTTTCTTCACCTTCTACATCAGCTGAATTCACTGAAACCTTTTTGGTTTGATTGGAGCTTTTTGCAACTCTTGCTGTGGCAACAGCTTTGGAGACTTTCAGTCTTTCTCATAGTTACCTCATGTTTATGTTGTAGTTACTATTCCACTTAAGAATATGCCTTTGTTTATCCTTTTTGTATTTCCAGGTGAAGAGTAGCCCTGAATGCACTCCTCCTGAGGATAAGAAGGTCCAGAAACTCCAACAAAAAGATGCAGAAGAACATGCGGAGGGTGATGCTCTAGAGAATGGTTTGACGCTGCCCACTAGTGAACCTGTGTGTGGGCTTGAACAGGGATGGGAAAGGTGTTGGGACAGGAACAACTTACCTGTTGGCCCAGTGATGTCTTTTAAAAGTAAAGTTGCAATTTAGGTTCCTCCAGTGTCCAGGCAGACTTGCAGGAGGCTCCAGGCATCTCCACAAGCACTTTTTTTCCCTATTCCCTGTATTAGGAAAATTCAAAACTTTGGCTGGATCAGGGAACTGATAAGGTAGAAACAAAAGCATATTTTAGCAAAGCCTTTTTATTTTCCACTGATCTGGTTCAGAGCAAAACTACACAAAACACTGAGCCAGTACCACAGAGGCAGCGGTGGTGTAGCTGGAGGTAGGGAACAGCAGGAACCTCTTAAATACCCTCCCTGGTGGGGACAGGCTTTCCAGAGGCTGGCTATCAAGGGGAGACCAACTTGCAGATCTGAAAGAAGCACCAGGGGAATGCCGTGCAATGTAGAACTGGTCAGGAATTTTTGTGTTCATTATATTTCCCCACGAAAAAAGTTTACATTGCAGCTTTTGGCAGGAACAAGACAATGGCCAGAAACATTCTTTTTTTAATGTTTTGTAAATAATTGAAATAGGGTAGCTCAAGGGGGTTTGGTTCAAAGGCAGCTTTTTCCAATTGGAAGTTAATTTATAATTTTAAAAATATGATATCAACATCACAACTATTTCTAGATTATTACCCAGGCTGTACAGATGAAGGGGACTCTGTGGATTAATGGCTGCTCCCTGAAAAAAAAAGAAGTGCAGTGCCTTTAGGGTGGAATTTCCATCGTCTTCTTCTTTCTTTCTCAAACACGAAATATTTATCCTTTTTTGAGGAGGAAATGTAGGACAGGCAGGAGTGATTGCTGTGGGCCACAAAATGAGCAGGGGTGAGCTGCATCAGAATTCAGGAGCCAAACCTGACTTCTCAGGGCTGCACCCCAATGAAGTGGGAAACCTTCTGTTATTCAGTGATTTTGAGATGAACAATAATAAAAGCTTTCACTTCAGGCAAGGCTGCCTAAACTTGACACAGCAAAGAAGTGGACTAAAACAGAACTGATCATCAGCTGAGGGGGCTGAAATGTCAGTTGGTGATTTACCCTTGTAAAAAGTGGATTATAAAAACACAAGGTAGCTATTCTGGTTAACAACATGCTAGATAGGGATAGTGAAGCTTTGCATATGTCCTAAGTAGCATCAGATAGCTCAGCTAACTTCTGAGATGTGTGCCAAAGAAGTAATGGCAGGGTCTGGCCCTATTGGAATGAGGTGACTTTTAAGAAGTATAAAAGTCAAACGAGTTGTTGGTAGTGAAGATAACTTCCCAAGATGTAATCATGGAAAATTCCTTTCAAGAGCTGGTGTTTAGACCTCAGAAAATACACAGCAAATTGCATTGTGATTTATTTGTCAGTGTCTTTATAGGTTGGGCGTTACTTTACCCCACAGCTGGAGTCAATTTTTAATATTTAAAAGTGGAAAGAAAGCAAAACCTAAACACATACAGATCTGTCTGTTTTAGATTGTACTTTTCCCAAACATTACTGTTTAGAATTGAACCCTGAATAGATTTCTGCAGAGGCCAGCTGGCAACACAGAATTAAAATAACTGGGACTGTGTAGACTATATAGAAAGACCTCCTAAACTGCAGTTAGCTGATCTGGTATTCATAGTCACTCCAGAAATAAATCTAATCTTTCTTTTCTTCTGATAAAGGATACGAGGTTCCATGTTTTTTGGTTTTTACCTCCATCTCTTTCTCAGTCTTTCTGTCTTTCTCTTTTCCTGCCTTTCTTTTTCTTTCTCTCACTCTTCCATAGCAAAGTGGTGTACCGAGTAGGTGTGGTAGTTTTAAATACAGTAGTTGCTTGTTACCATGAGAGCCTGCTGAAAAAACAGATAAATAGAATGAGACGGCAATGATGATTTACATCACCCTTGAATCACACACGTTCAGAGCAATTAATGAAGAAATAGATGACAAAGAAATTTTCCAGTGCCCATCAGCTTTTGCTCTGTGAGCCAGGAAATGCTAACGGAATAACAGCTGGAGTCAGAAACAGATTCGATTTCAAAGCCCATACTGTACCTACACTAGAAAATTCAGTTTCCTGTGGTTCATGCTCAAGCTTTGCTACAAAGTTGTACGTGGTTTGCTGCAGCATTAAATGAACTGACAGCCCAGTGCTTAAAGCACAGCTCCAAGGACCAGGATTTGGGAATTTTACTGCCTGTTCTGCCAACAACGTGCCAGCTAATTTCAAAGCTTAGACACAAAAAGGAGTTACCATCATATACAGATAATCACGCAACAACTAAGCCCCAGTAACTGTCTGTGCATGTGTTTATAACCGCTAAGTCTGCCACTAAAGGCTAAGTAACAACTTAACTTGGTCCACAGAGGAAGACAGTTAAGTTGGATCTACTGTGGGCTGACAGCAGAAACACAGGCACAGCTCAGCTGATGCACAGCGAGTTGTTAAGCCCCTGTTACCAGCTCCTGTGTCTAAGTGCTGGGAAAATCACTTTCCTTCTTCATATCTCAACTACAAACACTGATAATATTGCTTGATTCACAGATGTACTGTTACTGAGTCCTTGGTAAGGTCTCACAGACTCTAAGGCAGAAGGGAGCAATGGAGATGTTTTAGGTCATTGTTACTGTCAATTCGCCATACAAAGAAACAAAAATCACTAAGACTATTCCCAACTTTCCTCTTTTTACTTAGGAAGAGGTACCTGTGGAAGAATTGTTGCGTCAACTGTCAGCAGCTTCCAGCTTCTCAGAGCCTCTCTGTGTTACAGTAGAAACATAGAAACAAGACTGTCTTTGCTTGGCATATCAGACTTCATGCACAATTTCAGTCTCCAAGTTGCTGGTGAGTGGTCCTGGCACCCTGCAGGGAGCCATGGATATGTTTACCAACAAAAGGGCTCTGTAATGCGCAACATATGGAGATAGGAAAAACAACTCTAATTGGGAAAGACACAATCCCATTTGGTAACATTGTTGTACCTCTTAATAGTATTTTATTTATTCTCTCTTCCCTACTGAGTCATGGTGGATGCCAAAAGCCAGGACCACCAAGCAAAGATGGCTCCTTCCCAAAAATATGCCTTGCCTGAGTGGATTCACTCTGTGAAGCATTGCAGGGAGATGTTCTCCTTCAGAGGTTTTTATATGATTGGAAGGGATGTTGTGAGATAGGCAAAGATGTTGTGAGATAGGCTTCCAGCTGAGAAAGGCTTTAGCTTCCTGCCTGTCTAGTCCAGAGCAAGAAACTTTTTGGCTGTCTTTGTGGAGCTGCTGTCTGCAGACCACAAGGCTCTTGGTTCAAACCTCAGCTGTGAAAACGTGCACAAAAGGAGCATTTATTCAGCAGATGGAAGACATCTCTGTTTGAGGAAGGCAGCTAATTCAGTGCCTGGCCAGCAGCTGGCAGTCCTGGCAAATGAGATGCTTTTTAAAATAACGACTCTTGTGGCTTGTTGTCCCCATTGTGAATTTTCACATCGCTGCTTTGAAGATTAGTGCAATTACAAAAAGTCTGTATTACAAACCTTCCAAGATCAGAAGGGATCCTTAGAGCACCTCCTGGATTTTAAGGGCATATGGTCTGGACTGGTCAGGCTCCACCAGGATAGGATTAGTTTATCTTCCAGAAAATTGCGAGGAAGGTAATACAGATTGTAGTAGGAGCAAATAGCAAACACCAGTGAGGAGGGCTCATTGCTTGGTATCTTAGAAAATGTGTGCATTCTTTGAAAAGAAGCATATTGCTAGGTCTAAAAGCTACCTGTAGTCATATGAAACATGGCAAGGAATTTCCCTGACATAACTATAATTCATGGGAAAATCTTTTATTTCTATTCCTGCAGTGTTTTTGTTTGAATAATCTTAATAAGCTTTCACTAAACGAAATGAGCACAACCTCGCCTGGATTCTGGGCAGGGTACACAAACCCAGGGCCCCTCTCGCTAGGTCTGCCATAGGTTCTTGGCAGTTTGGGGCATCTGCTTGTAGGCAGGGTAGCCCCAGTGTGACGACCTTTGGCAGCCAGCCCTGGTTTGCAGGGCTGGGAGAGGGATGCCAGGCAGCACACCCTGAGTGCGGAGACCCAGTGACTCAAAAACGCGAGAAGCTTGAAAGCTCTGGCTCTGACTGGGCCTGGGCAGGGGAGTTGGCATCCCACAGAGCCTCAGGTGGAGCTGCCTGATTCCCAGCTGCAAAGCCAAGTCCTGGGAGGACTGAGACAAGCCCCATCATTTCTGTTTACAGGGAAAGATAGAAGGGTGGGACTGCTGCAGCTCCTGAATTAAAGGAAAGACAGGAAAAAATTTCCAGGCAAATCTGGCCCAAGCCAATATTTTACAGACTTTTCTCAGATAAAACTTTCCTCTTTTGGACCACCTCTAGTGACAAAAGAAACTCAAATGTTAAAATGACTTGCAGTACTAAAATGAGGATTCTAGTCCAAAATAAAGAGGCCACCTAAAAGAGATCATCCCCTTCCCTGGCACACATGCAGTCTAACTACGAACTTACTGATTTGAATCTTACTCACATAAAGTACAAGCTTGGCTATAGAAATGGAAATGAATAGATTTGTACTAGATCTACTTTTTTGCAAGAATGACCCAAATCTCATCAAAATATTGTGAAATTTTCATGTCCATAAAAAAATTCTCAAAATCAAGGAAATGAAAGAGGAACACTCTCTGGTATGCAATGACAGCACAGGACAGCGAGAAGTATATAGCATACAGGGAAAATACATTAAAAATCAAGTCAGACACAGAAATATAAAGGGTTCTGTCATGCTCAGGCCCCAACCTGTTTGATCCACAGTGCCCTCTCTTGGGAAAGGAAGACACAGGTTCAGAGTCTAGGGATGAAAGGATACTTAAAAATCACTCACCTGGATCTCACGTCACACAGAAAATCTCAGAGGCTGACTGATATCTATATCCTGTCTGAAACCTAGTGTTTAACACATTCATATACAGACTTAACCAGCAGAAACACATCCCTAAATAAATTGCTCCAATGTTGAACCCTCCTCAGTAGTAAAAATGTGTCTACACATATCTATCTGATAAGATCTATTTATAAAGTGGTGCGGCAAAGGCAAGTTAATGTAAGTTATCAAGGTTTTCTCAAGATATAACGATAGTCTCATGTAGCTGTGGCTAGGTTTGTCCTGGGTACATTTCTCTAGAGAAATCAGATGTGTGTTTTGTATATCCCCAAGACTGAGTGCAGTACATGAATCGCAGGACAGCACAGCCTTGCCAGTGTTTCCTCTGATCAGCATGACTTGAATGTGATGGTCTTGCTGGAGTCACCCCAACTTTTTAGCCTTAGCCATGGAGTTGTCCCAGTGACAAGGCTCTAAGCTGAACAAGGCAGTTCCAGAAAATCCTGTCCTAATTTCTGTTGTTAAATCTCTCTCCCCAGAATTGATTGTGGTCATGAGAAGGAAAGGGAATTTCCCTTCATCCCACCCTAAGCAAAGCACTTCTTCACAATCCTGAGGAGGTAGCACTATCAACAACTATAAATGTCTCTGTGCAGATAAACCGCCCTGTCTACAAGCATTCTCAGTCTCAGAAAATTTTACAGAGACTCTCTGAAAAACATATAGGGGAAGCAAACTATGGAACAGTTTCATGCTCCTGGCAAGGTGCTCAAGTGGGTCAGCTGGAAATGGGGTTTGCAAGAAGAACCTGAGTGGAGGCTCAGGGTCACTTACACACCAGTATTAAATACCTGTCATATAGCACAGGTCATACTTCCCAAAAAGCAAAAGACATCTCTGTACAAGAGCAAGCACTCCCAAAAACATGTCATCATCAGCACAAATTACTCAACGGAGAGCAGGGAGGGAGCAATTCCAACAGCAGAAGTGAAATCAGCCTTCCTGTTCCTGGCAAAATATGACTGAGGTACTCCCTGAAGCAGCTTCTCTTCCATGGTGCTGTTGCTGGGTATGAAAGAAAAAGCATTAACGTTCAGAAACAAATCCTCCTGCTTTTCTGTGTCAGGTTTTATAGCACAAATGCCTGAAAGGTCTTAGCCACACTCTTAGATTCCCTTTTAACAGTTTGTTTTTAAACATACTTAAACAAGCTGTTGTCCATCTCTCCCAGTTGTCAGGAAAGAAAGCTATAGTGCTGTAACACTTAAATTCCTGGGTGAAATCTTGGTTGCACTCAGTCATTGAGGTATTTGCTCTTTACTTCAACAGGGTGAAAACTGCACAGCTCTTACTTGCCTGAAGCTACAGAGAGAGACTATCTGCAAAGTTGGCTGCAGGAGGCTTTCATGGAGCCATTTCATGGGATTTGATATTGCCGCCCCAGGAGAGGGATTCTTCACGGTTTCCCATTTGGTGAATTTGTGCTGCTTTTAAATTCTGGTATCATATATACAGGAGCAAACTCTGAAGGATGAGGAGTGAGCAGGTACCCCAGGACAGAAATTGCTTCTTTTGATAGAAAAGTTACACAGGTTTCATGTGAACTCCTGGGCTTGTGAGTGCCTTTGAAGATCTTGGTCCAGGTATGCACCAAGGCTGTGTCCCCCTCCTGAAACTGGGCAAAAACTGCCTAAAAATGATTACTTCACCCTCCTACACTCCTGAAATACTTCCAACGATGGGGTCTAGGCAGAACCCCCTGTGTCCAGTCAGGTACCTGGTGTGAATAATCAGTGACAATATCTGAGTTGAGCCATACAGCCTGTCCAGTACTGCGTATAGAGATGACTGGCAATGCTCCATGGCAATTCTTTATTTTGCTACTCTACTATGCAAGTCTCAGTCTACAGGGCACCTGTATTCTAGGAGCACCACTTGGGAATGTAAATGTGATCTGCAAAGCCTTCAAAAGTGAGAGCTCCACTTTTCTGCTCAGTGTTTCATTTGTTAAATTTATTTTCTGGTCTTAATTGCCAGTTGTTGATAATGATAATAGCACCAAGCTTCTATATAGAATGCCCCAACAATAAATGTCAAAATGTTTTGCAAAGCAATAAAAATCCCGTTTATTTCCATATGCCCAGGGAATTTCCATATTCCTGATTTAGCTCATTGCTTTACACAGTCTGATACAATTCAGGAGAAAAGGTGAAGAGGGAGTCCTTTGCCTGCTGCTATTATCCAAGAGAATACTGGTAGGACCCACAGACGGAAAACCTGCAAGATAAGGTAAGTGCAATTAGGTCAGTGAAGAGGGGGCCAGCAGCTGTGTGGACCTAGCCCCACACTCATGCACAGCTGCATTGAAGTCAGCCTTGTCTTTGAGTAGATGGTGAAAAGCCTGTAGACTAAATTTCACCTATCTCCCTGTGGCAGTGGGAGAGCCTCAGAGAGTGATTCATAGGACCTAAATAAGGCAGTAAGCAGGCAGCTGCCTGGAGCTTGTCAGTAGGAACATCAGGCACAGGAACACAAATGGAATTTAGCCCCAGTGGTCTAATATAGAAGATCTGCCAGTGACCAACTCACTGCTTGGGTGGTTTTTCTGATGGTAGTTTGTGGTTTCGGTTATTACTTTCAACAAAGGAATGAGGATAATAAAGATTTCTGAGTCTAAATTAATCTTGTGAGGCTCGTAAAAGTTATATTCTGTACCAGCTTTGTGCTAGGCACAACCCAGTGGCTTTTATTTGCCTGAATGTCCTCGACTCCTGAAATATGCACAGTACATGGAAATACCGGATCCTACAAGAAACATAAGGATAAAATTTTCATTTATTCTGCATTAAAACACCCACTGTTGAATGTCAAAAGCCTGTCAGGAGAAAGTTTCTTGCAAATAAAGCACCTCAGGTAGAGCAGAATCAAAATTTTACTTTGAATTTGGAGTCAGACATTGTATTTTCAAAAAAATAACTATACTCAAATGACTATCAAATAGGCCAGAACAAAATGAGAGGGTTTAGATAAATTATGCTCTTCTGCCAGCTATTGTGAAATTCTGAAAACCTACGCATGATTGTAAATAGATCACACTTACATGGAAGGAGATCTCTAAATGCAGTGTGACTCATGCAGCTTAAATATAAAAGGACAGATCATACGCTGCACTGTGCTGGAGATTCTTTCAGTATTATGTATTCACAGACTCATGGTATGGAGCATTACAAGGGAGCACTGGTAAGAAGACTGGGGAGGGAGTGGCTGTTTACCTTGTAGGTTTTGAGGAATAAAGATCCAATTTTTGTTTTCCTTTCCTTCTCAGTGACAACTAATCAATCTAATAATTATCAACAGGACATTTTTTAAGCTTTGGGAGGTCTCATTTCACTGAATAAGGAAGTCAAATATATGACCATCCTCAGAACATTGTAATATAGGACAGCTTTTCTTCTTTTGATTCCTTGTCATTACGAATACTCAAAAATGAATTGCTTACAGGCTTAAAGTTAAGTGCATGCTAAGTGCTTTGCTGGACTGCTGCTTCGCTTAAGTGCTTTGCTACATTCTCAGTAGACTTTGGCCTCAAAGCCTCATCTGTCTTCCCTGTGATTTTGGCCATTTAATCTCATATGTCTATGTAGCTCTGAAGAATGATGGACTCAGCAGCCCATGCATTTTCAGGTCACTTGGCTGCCATGGTGACCACTGACTCTGACTGGTTGCTTCTAAAAGATTGCTTGTTGGCAGGTCATCATGTAGCTGTGTTCGGACACGTTTTCAACATCCCCTGGAGCATGTGTGCAGGTTGTACCTCTGAACATGTCAAAGAGCGCAGGAGTAAGGGTGGCTGGCGCAGCCCTTCTTGATGGGGGTCCTGAGGCTGCTGTTGCAAGACAGTGGAGAGGTATTCCAAGACACGCAGGTCTTGATTCAAAGTTTGTTTAAGCTGGGAGGCAGGAATCTGTCCATGGCCTTCTGAGCATTTAGAGTCTCAAATGAGCTCCACTTGTCATAAACAAGGACTTAAAGACAGCATTGACATGTTTTATACATTTTTCACATTACTGCACGGTAATGAGGACTATAAACATCCTTTTTTCAGAACTGAAAGATGAGATTTTTGGAACATGAATCTTTGGCAAATTTGGTAAGGAAGTTGCCTGGAGCACTGAATTGGGCTGATGAGTGTACTTGCAGACTTGCAAGCCAGAATGGGGCAGTGTCAGCAAACACTACAGGAAAAAACAAAGAACTCAGCTTTGCGCACATCTACCCTGGGAGTCTGCTTTCGGACCCATCCATCGATCAGAACATGCTTGAATGCTTCCTTTAACTAGGACTCCAAAACAACACAAACCATTCACTTTGAGGGAGGAAAGAAACTCCTGAGACTTCTGCAGCCTGAATTTTGAGCATCAAACACTAACATCATTAATTGCTTCCAACCAAGCTAGCAAAGCCAGAATGATACGCAGGCATCTGTGCATGAGCAGCTCACATTGAAAGTATTTAGGAACACAGGCAAGTCTACTTGGAAGGCCAGTAATGTTCACTAGGCAAGTCAGTTGCTGCCAACTATTCCCTGTGCTGTAATTCAGAACACAGCCCTTATGTTGCAGATTTCATGACTATGGCCCCTGCTCAGAAAGGCTTAGAAGTGCAAGGCACTCTGCTTAGAGGTTCTGGCTTTGCACAGGGTTTCAGCATCTGAAGGACACCTATTTTCATTGGAAGAGACTTGCCAGCAGCAACTGTCAGATTTTGGCCGCATAAATTTTGCTTGAGAAAGGAAAATTTAAAATCTATTCTTCAACTTGGAAAACAACTGAGTATGAGTTTGTGATTCATCTCACAATTTCAGAAGACAAATTAATGAACCCTACTAATACGTTAGTCCAATTGCCTATTTTCTCCTATGAAAAAAATAAAATTAAAAAAAAAAAAAACAAAATTAAAAAAACCAAAATAAGATGATCTTGATAGACGCTAACAAATGTTGTCTGCTCATCAACCTGGTGCCTGCATTTCTTGAGTTACAAGGTGCATATATTATGAGCCTAGAGGATGCAGATTTTTTGAGTGTATTTCAATGCCTTCCACTCACTTTGTCATTGAGATGTTTGGTGACAATCTAAAAGGGTGGGGACACCTCTGCAGTTCTCTCTGTGGGCTTTCAAGTTTTATTTTGTGTTTGTGTTGTATTCTGGGCTTGCAGCTGTGATTTTTCTACTGTCTTTTTGATATTATTACTCGCCATGAATTCATTTCCTTACCGAAACTGGCTGAGGCCTGTTTGTAGCCATCCCTTTCCCTCACCACATGTCATGCTTGAAAAGGGATTCCACAGCCACTGTCTCTGTGCCTCTTGAATGGAAAAGAGAGAACACTCACCCAGCAGCCTCATTTTCCCCTTATCACAGGCAAGGGTCCTTTCTGGACTCAGCAGAACTGTGCGGTCCCAGAGCCATGGAGATAGGCACTAAAGGTATAGCAATGTACCTGAGAGGCAGGCAGGACCAGCACCAACTTCACAGGGAGAACCAGTACAGCCACTAATTGCGGATTAAGCAACTCATCAACAGGCCAGATACCACCCATAGCTCACTGCTGGTGGAGGGAGGACTGGTGCCCTCTGCCCAAGCTTATCCTCCTGCACGAACACAGAGTCACAGAATCAGTCAGGCTTGCAAGGAATCTCCAGCCTTTCATATGCGAGGAAAACACCAAGAGACTCTGTAGCCCAAGCTTGTCTGCTCAGACCTTCCCCACTCTTTTCAAGCCCTGAGGTCCTAACACAAGCCCCCAGCACACCACACATGCACAGGGCCAGTGCAAGAAGGAGCTGGATTTGGCTGGGTTTGTCCCAAGCCAGGGGCAGAGCTGAAGCAGCCTCATCGTGGCCTTCATCCAGCTGGCATGGAGCTGTTCCCTCAGTGTTCATACACAGAGATGCAGCTTAAAAACAGCCTGCTAACACAGCCAAACTGCTCTTTCACCTGGGCTGGTAGGAATGCCCATGACAGTGTAGCTCATTAACTCAGGTTCTCCTATTGCTTTCCATCTAGTTTCTTGCTGCAGCATCTGAATTGCCAAGGCTGTCAAACATTCAGGAGATACGCTGACAAGATAGAAATAATGAAATTAGTGTAAGTAGGAGATTTTTAACAGATCAATCAATCCCTTCACTGGCTTTTTTTCTCCGTCTTCCAAGGCATTAGGATGCGTGTGATGTCTTCTGTGTTTTAACTGTACTGTCCTTCCTTCTTTTTTTTAAATAGAGCCTAAGATTCTCTCTCAATTACTTTTCTTTGCAGCTGTAAGAAAGAAAACCCAGAAATATGATGAGACTTGCGTTAAAACAGTGTTGGCAGCACTGTCTCATATGTTGAGGTTTTCCAGGGCAGAGAGTTATTTTGCCACTGACTCAGAATACAGAGCAACACATAGTTTACTCACAGAATCACAGTCTGGTTGCCAACTGCCCCTTATTCTAGGGGCTTATCATATTAGTAGATCACTTCTCTTGGTTGTCATATGGATGAGGAAAACAAACTTTCATTTCATGGATGCACAACTTACTTGAGCAGATAAGTCATTAAGACATAGATTAGATCCTGCTGCGACCCTTCCAAATCTCTCCCACAGCCCCCAAATCACTTTCCCAGCTGAAGAAGAGTTCTCAGGACCAGAGTCCTTCTGCACAGACTATGCTTTCAGAAGAGGTTGCCATGTTGCTTTACACACATATAAATATCCTGTATTGTCATATATAATGAGGGTATGGCATTCCCTACAGAAGACGGTGTTCAATGTTGAATATTCCTTGCCAGCATCAGTACTTTGGAACCTTCTGTGAGGGGGCAACAATTTGAATTCCCCAGACTTTGCCAAGAGAAAGATAAATGACCAGGGTGTAAAATTTTCATATTTTAACGGCACTCATTTTATGTTCAGGCTCAGGACTTTGAATAATCGGGTTAGTTTCAGTTCTGTTTATAGCTCATTTCTGCTCAATTTCCTCTCCTGCCTTTCCCACAGTAACTCAGCATGGCAGGGCTGTGAATTCTACAGGAAAATGGTTAAATCCAAGTTAAAAATTGTTTCACTGAAAATACACTCACAGTTCATACAAACCTATTTATTGATCCCATTTTCAAAATGCTTCACCTGTGACCTAACTGAACAACCCTCTAAGCTTTTGATGATATGGATTTTCCCAGATATTGCTTACTGTCTGTTTCTAATTCATATGCATGTTTCTGATCTATGACAACTGGCTGGCTTATTTTTAATATCATTGCTGCATATGAGCAATAAAGGGTGACACTTCTTCAGAAACCCACAAACTAGCAATAAGCTTCTTCAGTTACAAAGGCAAAAACCAGATCCCTGCCATCAAGGAGAAATCATCAAATCTGGGAGAGAAGTTGCAAAAAAGAAGTAAAGGGTCTTCACATGGTTTGCAACCCACATACAATTTTTTTCTCTTTGGCCACTCAAGAGCTTCTTGCAAGTGCCAGCCAAGTGCTACACAGCAAATTCCTACCCCACTGGAGCTATCAGAGCTGGTCCAACACTACAAAGTTAACTTAAAGCCGGCTTATGTAGCCAGATGCAGTTTTTCCAATGCCAAAGAATCATTGTGAAAGGACGGAGAAAGTCACCAAATGGACATGTGGGGCTTTTGTAGCTTAAGGTTCCCTGGTCCTGGGGGAGGAGGGGGCATTTCGCAGGGGAGACTCACAATGGCTTTCACAAAAGGCAACCACAGATGAGAAAGTGTCATCTCAGGGCTAAACAGGCACTTGGAGAGCAACACTAGGCTGGCCTAAAACCTCATTTTGCTTCCTCCTCTTAAACTGAAATGAATGTAAACAAAAGCCTCTTCCCCAGTCGCACCATCTCTCCAGCCTGCTGAAGTGGAATGAGAGGAGGAGCAGGAGAGTGATGGTGGGTGCAGTTGCTCTTGCAAGGGCTGTGGAGGGAGAAGCTGAGCCCTCAGCAGGCTCTGAGAACTACTGGTAGCCATCAGTTCATGCCACCACCACACCACTGGAAAGAGCAGTTATTTTTTCCACAGGGTGAGAGGATGCTAAATTTCAAGATCTGATCAAGGTTTATTCAGCAAGTTCATAACTATATGTAGGTAAAGAGCACTTCAGTTTTCATCACATCTTTGGTTGGTAAAGGCAATCTGTATGTCCACCTTGACAAGATACTTGATCTAGTGTTACACAATACTGTAATGATAGTGTCAGATAATAAAGTGAACACTAAGCTAATGAGGAACTGACATATCATAGTGACAGCCATTATAAGGCTGGCTTTATTAAAGCTCTATCAGGCCAGATGCTGAGCCTGGCACTGTTTGATATCTTCACCAGTGATATGGAAACATAAAATCATTACTAATAAGATATTTGGTAACAGAAAGGCAAGTAAGTGTGCAGGCCAGACAGTTATGTGAGACTGAGATTCTGCACTCATTCTATCTAAATACCATTTAATACAGGTAAATTGTACTTTATATACTGCTGAACAAGGAATGGAGACCAAACCTTTGAAGGGAGGAGAAATCTTAGCCTGGAATGAGTGACTCAGATTAGGTTCCAGTAAACAAATACCAGAAATTGCCAGTGCAATATTATAAAGAAATCGATGGTGAGCAAAACTAACTGAAATCTGCCACTGAGTATGGGTACTGAAACCACAGTACTGTCTGTCTTTCTCATGTTTTTTGGACGGCTTCTGGGAAACTGAAGAAGACTCAGAGAGGTTTCAAAGTATTGGAGACTTACAGAGAGCAGCCTGATTAAAAAAATAAAGAAGACAAAGAACTGATTTACAAACACATTAATGGGAGAAAATGCCCAATTTGAAGTGGCACTTCATTTTCATAGAGAAAAGCATAATGAGAACCATGGATGGGAGATGAAGCCAAATGAATTCACATTGGAAATAAAATACAGATTCTTAGCAGTGAGAACAATTAACCACTGGGAAACAAAAATTGGAAGGGATGGATTTTCCATAATTTTCTCCTAATGTCCCCTGAACAAGTCTGAATGCTTTTCTGCAAGCTAAATTTTAGTTAAAAGACATAGTTGTTGGACTCAGAAGCAATGGGAAGTAATTGAAAAGCTGGAGATACACAGGAGGTCAGGCTCAGCTGGCAATGCCTTTCGGGTTTAAAAGTCTCTGCATCTATGAACTGTACTGCTAAAAAAATTGCCTCATCTCCTAACAAATGTAATAGTCAGAGAAATGTTCTTGGAATGGATAACTGTAAGTTCGGTTTGGTCCATGATACATATCACTTAATGAAATCTAAAATGAGGTGACAGATGCCATCAAAAACATTACTGATAGAAATTGTTCAGATGTTTTTTGTGAGCCTCTGTTGTTATATTTCTTTGTTTGTACGTTTGCCGAAGGATTTCTTGGCCCGCGGAGGTGATTATGTGCCATATTGTACAAATGGGAAGAAAGCACTCTTTTCATGTAGATGATGCAGACCATCTTGATTGTAGTAGTCAATTTATTAGAGATGCATACCAGTTAGTTACTTGGGGATTATAGTCAGTTGCAATTTTTCTGCTAATTTAAGTTACTGTAGAAATAAAAATATTTCCATGTTGATTTTATTTCAAGAGCAATGAGATTGCATGTCTAGTGCACAGCTTTATTTGACAGAGAAACGTGCATCTGTATTATATCACTGACAGCTAGAGCATTAGCCTGCAGAATACTATGGAAAGGTCATGATTACCAAGAGAAACATAAATGTGTATGCACTTACTAGCTTATTTGACTTGGAAGCTTACAGCTAGATATAGCTGAACAGAGTATTGCCATTGGTAGGAATATTTCTCAGATGGGGGTGTAATCAATTTGTAATTTTTAAAGAAAAACATGAATGTGTAGGCAATCTACTGTTCAAGCCTTCAATTGGCTTCTTGGTCTGTGTTACACTATTTTAAGCAGCAGCTGCCTATTACAAGATTTGTGAAGGTGCTGCTGATTCTGAAAGAGCAGGTTTCATGTCGACAGATTGAATAATAATACTGTGTTCAAGACTCTGCTTCCCACTCCAATCAGTTAAAATTCTTCAGGAAAAGAACATGTTCTTGTGTGTAGGTATCTCTTGTGTGTTTCTTCTCTTAGTGGATGATAACAATATTCCCCCAAAGCTGGCTTTGTCAGAAAATGTAGCAGTGATTGCACTGAAAGACTCAAGCTCCAGAGAGGGGAAAAGTTCACCTCCCTTGGTAAAGCTCAGCATGCCTCTGAAATCATCCAGGCTCTCAGTTCTAACTGCCTTTCTCTCCCCCACATCACAAAAATAGCCTTTGAGTTCAAAATGATCACATACTTATCTTACATAAAATGCACAGGTTCCCAGAGAAGCCTGTGTCCTATTTGCTGAGGCGTTTACAGAATGATTTCAAAGCCTGCACATGACAGAAAAAATTCAGGGTTTGAGCTACTGTTTTAAAATTAATGCACGGCTGGTAATGATGAAAAACATAATGTTAGAAATAATAATGGGAATATCACTTTTACTGATGGATCATCAAAAATAAGACTGTCAGAATGAATTCTTGTTGCAAAAGGAAGCTGGAATTTTAGGTATTATGTCTATGTTGCCTACAAAGCCTCATACTGTGTTTAAGGCCCAAATCACCTGCCATGTAGATAGGTTGATCAGATGCCCATTCTCAGGTGTCAGTGTTATGTGATCAATGGAGAGCACTTGGACCTCTTCTGCCTTTGGACGTGTTTACGGCAGAGGCACATGAATGCTTGAACCAAGTCCACTGCTATATATTCACCTCATCAGTTCCTGCAGTGGCATCCCATAGCCAACAGCTGGCAGACAGATCCGCTGCAGAGAGCTTTTTGTAAGGGTTTGACACAACATGCACTGGGCATTTGCTGGGGAATCCCTGTTACCATCACTGGGGCTGCAGCAGGGACTGATAGTGTGTGAGGAACTTTTCCTCTCAGCCCTGCAGGGAAATTCGTCCTCTTCTGCCCATCCTGCCAGCTGCCTGAGAGCTTTCCAGTAAGCTGAATATGGCCAGCACTGACCCTTGAAAGCTGAAATCAGGGATTTTCGTACATACCCAAGACAACAGAACATCTCCCTTTATACCTACTGCAGTGGCTGCTGGGCAGTCCCAGGTCTAGCCCTCATCCCAGCCCCTGGCTTACAGGACTCACAGCCCAAGCACCACCTCCCCAGGCCTGCTAACTTGAGCAAGTGGAGTTTCTGTGCCACTCACCTTACTCCTTTGTTAGCTTGCCTGAGCTTCTGGTGATGAACCTCCTGCAGGACCACCTGCTCCCACTCTGCCTTTTGGAGTTAACTGGGTACATCCCCATTACTAACATCAAGCTGCACTCTGCTCAGCAGAGGGCAGGCGGCCACATGAGCACAGGGGTTGCCATTGAATTAGACTTCCCAATCTAATGCCTTGCTTTAGGCAGGACCTGGTCTCACTGGAAAGGTGCTCCTGAAAAGCAATTCATGCCTACTGCAATGCTGGTCATTAGGCTGCATAGGGGTGGAGGAACCCCTTCCCTGGCGCAGTTTTCTTCTCCTCTGTATGGTCTGGGTGGGCCGCTAAGCTTAATTCTCTGTAGAATGTTCTGGAGAACAACCCCCCATCAGAAGATCTTCCCATCTTCTTTCAAGCCTTGCCTTTATCTGGAGTTTAAGACCAAATCTAAATCAGAAGCCAGCCCAGCTTTCTGCCTTGAAAGACATGGATTGCCCTGGGAGGTGACAGTCTTAGTGAGTTCACTGTACAGCAGGCATCTCAGCTGAGAGCCTGGCGTTACCACAATGCTCCTGTCCCCAGCTTTCCTGGAGAAAGGAGTAAGGAGTCTGCAGGAAGCACAGCACTGAAGGGCAGCACTGTTTGGTGGCATACTGGTGCCACGCTATGGCTGTGGCTCACTGCCCAAGACAGCCAAGAGGCAACCCAACACAGGGGAATGGTCTACATCTCACCCACCTTCACTAGAGGACTGGGCTGCAGCCTAAGCAAAATGTCTTAATCTGTGGATTTTAGGGTTGGGACATCCTGGTTCAGCTTATCCCACTGGACAGCTATAGGCAGTGCCTGGCACTATGTGCTAGGTAGCTCAAAGCCAGCAGCCTCTGACCTGCCTGTGTCTGCCTGCTCAGCTGTCCAGGCAAGCACACTTGGTTAATATTCTGTAAAGACACTACACAATATGGCTGAGCATCCCCTCTGGTTTTAGGAATCTAGTGCTAAGTTCCAGCAGGAGTTTGCTTTTCTTGCACCTTTCCCCAGGGTCTTAAGATGTCTCTAGAATTAGACAGTTGCTGAGCTGGGGTGTTTGGGAACAAAATTGCGTCCTCTGGCTCTTACAGATCCATGCAGACAGGACATGTTTACCCAAGTCCTTTAGAGAATCCAGCCTCAGAATGAAGTCTTCTTGCTGGCTTTTCTGGAGATCAGGTGATTTTCCAGCTCCAACCCAAGTCTAATACCTTTGAGGGGCAGTTGATCAGTCACAGATGGGGACTGAACACAATTCCAATCTGTTAAAAAGATCATCTTTTTTCTTCTTTTTTTCCAAGAGAAAGAAATTCCCAAGAACCTAGTAGCCAATGAGATTTGCATTAAATGCAACACATTGAAGTCTCCCTTAATTTAACTAGGAGAGACAGTATCCTGCTATCAAAGTCTTACTGTGGTTCAGAGATTTATCCCAGTAAATCCTAGTGGGGGGCTATATAACCAGCACAGCCCAAGTTCAGAATTTACAAACAGAACTTTAAATAGAAAAAGTAGAAGTGGGTTAGGCTGAGCAGGCAGCTTGGCATTCCTTAACACAGAGGCAATTTGTTTTCATAACTTCTGTAACTACAGCCTCTCACCCCTCGGCACAGAAGCACCAATCAACCTGCAGGGAATCATTAACTTAAAACAATTACCAGCAGATTTCTTTCAGGTCTCAGGAGTGCTGGAGACTGCAAAGCTTATCATTTGGCATTCACTGCATCCTTAACCTTTCCAGAGGCAGCTACAGAGAATAGAAACCCACAGAGAGCCTTTCAAAAATCTGAGCTGCTTTCTCTGTTTGTGTTTATAGAGACCACAGCTGCTGCAAAAAGCTTTCTAGAGCACTCCAGGTCTCCCTGGAGCAAAGACTGGCTGGTGCTGGGCACTGTAATAGCAGCACATTGTTTCACAGGTGCAAAGCCACTCTAAATGCTTCCCTTTTCCCCTCTCTGGAGACTAGAGCTGGTCGTAACTTTCTGCACCAAGCCGTAGAAGTCTGGTGTCATTACTGCAGATGTGGTTTCAGCACAGTGCATGGGGCTGAGACTTTCACTGGCAGCTCACTAATGCTGTGTCTCTGCACTGAGGACCTTCTTGTTAGAATCACCATGTTGGCTGAAGAGTAACATTTTAATGACATTTGCAGATGTCATTCAAACCATGGGTGGCTTTACCAATTTAAACAGAGCACTTAGACTACGTGGCTTGATGCAATTGATGCTTTGTGCCTTCATAAGTGTAGTGCTTGAGAACAATTTTCACTTGTGAACAGAAAAGTCCAGATCCTTCATAGCAGCTGAGACTGCTTAGTAAAACTGAGGAACAGGGACGGCAGGGACTAGTTAGTGGCTTCTAATCTTCTGTTGTACTCTGGCTTCAAACTGAGTTGGAGAGGCTTAATACCATTTAATGCTTTCAGCTCCTAAAGGATTCACTGGAAGACAAAGCACTCCATCCTAATACGTTTATTCCTGCTACGTGCTTAAGTGGAGAATAAAGCTTAAAAATCTATTCCCTAAAAGTAACAGAAATGTCATTTTTCTGCCCCATTATTGCCATGTAATCCAAGAACCAGGATTTCTGTGTAACATCCGTGCTGCCTGTGCCAAAAACCAAAAATTCCTGATCTCCTCATTCCTCAGTCGGTGTATCTGCAGCTACAGCTGTCCTAGTTACATGCCTTTTATGTAAGGCTGAAAAAATCACCAGTAACCTTAATTCACAGAAGCAGTATCTTCAGACTATAGCCCCCATCGTATGAAGCATCCTTACAGAAAGCATGCGGCTCTACAATGAGACTTCTGTTAAGGCCAAGAAACACAGATCTCATTTATAACACTCTATGTCTATAGCATCACAGTGACACCTGTGAACAACGCAACAAGAGGTCTATGATCATTCTGCTTCCCCACTCAGGTGACAAAAAACAGCCCACCCATGTGTTCAGTGATGCAAGTCAAAGTAAGGAAATGCTCTTTTCATTCACCTCTGTGCATATGCATCCCAGCACCTTCCTTGTCCAACATTCAAAAAAAGTGCTTCAGAAGGTGACCAGTCCACTGCTTGTGCTTCTCACACTGTTGCAGAGGAAGAGGCATAAATCCCGATATACTAGACCTCTTCACTGCTGACCTGGCTGCCTAGCCATAGAGCAGTAACAGAGGGTGAGAATGCCCATGCTTGTCTGCTTCTTTCTGAGGAACTTTAAAAATTATATCCTGATCTCAACAATCTACACATAAGGAAAATGTATTACTGGTTGTGGGTCAAGTGGAACACACTGTACTGGAGTTTAGACAGGCACTTCTGGTTTCAACCAGAAGCACCCAGTCAGTTGCTGTGTTTGTGGAAATTATGCAGAGCTGACTTCTACATCACAATCTGACTTGCTGACATGACTGCTAGGCTTCAAGCTTTTGGGGAGAGTCCAACAGAAGGCCTTTAATATCTGCCTTGGAAGCCATCCTTCTGTCTTGATCAGTCCAGATCAGTTGGTAACCAGTTTTTGACTTTTTGTGAGTTTTTCATCCATACTCTCTTTCACATTTTCTTGGTTTTTTTTCTTTTTTATTTTGTTTCTAAAACATGACCTTTATCAGGGAATTCTGATGCTGCTTTATGCCTGTTACGATTTGTTATCAAAGAAACAAAGCCCCTGCCCAAACCTTCTAGCGGCTGTCACCAAGGCATGATCAGCCCCATGGGCCAAGAGTGACACCTAAGCAAGGTGAGTCAATGGAAAGGCTCTCCAGAGCACCTACCACCCTGAGGAGGGGATGTATGGGATGATATAAAGGACCACAGATGGGAAAAGGGATGGACCAAGATTGTTTTGGAGGAATAAGCAGAAGAAAAGATACAGATAAGGACATAAAAGGGGATGGTGGCATATAAACAGGTGGCTGGTCAGTATGTTTTCCAAGCACCTGACCAGCACAGCTTGTCTTGTCTTCTCATTAACCCCCATCTCTATTTTCCTGGGTGAGAAGACTCTTTTCCTTATGCATGAGTGTGTATGGACTTCTACGTGCCAGCAACTAGATTTGGATCACAAATTATAACGGCCATTGTGCCTGGGGTGTGAGCAACCCAAGTGAGCAAGGGTTCATACAACAGTGTGTCACTGATATCAAATATCGAGCTGGTCTAGCCAGTGGACAGAAGTGGCCTAGGAGTTGGGTATCAAGTGGCCATAAGCCTGATCTGGGTATGTGTGTATGTCTGTGAGTGAGAACCACTGGAGGAACTGGGTACTGGAGGCACTGTGAGATCCAGGCTAACCCCTGGAGACACTGTGGGGTCTCAGGATCAACTGGGAGACCTATTTGTGTGTGTATGTGCAAGTGCACATGTGTGTGTGTGGATGAGGCAAGTGGAGACAAGAAGATGCAAGGGCTAGTCGCTGGGTAGATTGATATCTGACCTTACTGGGGATCCATAATGTATCATAGGGGACTTGGGGACACCTGTGTGTGTCTGTGAGTGATGGAGTCCATAGAAACTGGAGATTGGCCTTTGCTCCAAACCCTGGCCTGCACTCTGTCTTGTCCCTTGCTGTGTATAAGGTGTCATCTGTGTAAGTAAATTGAAAAGCACCAGACACTGTTCCTAGGCACTGAGCTCAATCACTGTAATTGCGAGGTTGCAAGAACAACTCTTGTCATGCCTTGAGTTTGCTCCAACAAACACTCCTAAACAGTCTGAAGGCATGATTTGAGATATAGCTGAAGTTAGGGTTTTCATGCAGTCATCCTTTTTTGGAACCTAAGCGAACTTAAGGCCCTTCCTGTGCCAGTTACCCTGACTGACAGAGATTCAGCCTGCACACGTTTAATTTATTGACCAAGTTGTAGGCACAGGACCTACCTAGCTCAGTGCTGGATCAAATGTTAGGTCATATCACCAATGGGCATTGGCCCATACTGCTGCTCACATTGCCATTTCTGAATCCCTCCATCGACTGCCACAGTCTGGAAGCTCATGCTTTTACTTATAAGGTTTTTTTACTCAAGATCCATAAACATTTTGTACCTTGCTCACCTTGAAAAACTTTTCTGCAAATCCTCTGTCTCAAAGCCTACCCAGCAAACACTTGCAGCAGGTAGCCCATTAATGAGCTGAGTTACCACTAGTCAGGTTGACCAGGACCGTTTCATTATTCCTTTGTGCTGAATGGCTTGAACCCTGCCCCTAACATAAGGGGCAAAAAGAAACTGACAAGACAGTGAGATATATTTCTCATGGAAAGAAAAGATTTTTTTACTTGCATTTCTCAGCATTGTTGGACTTCTGAGAAATAAAGAGAATGGAAATCCTACACAGCATTTCTCTTCATAACCTTATCAGGTCTCAGTGATGCGAATCCCCATGTGCCTGTCTCCTGCAAGATCCTAGTGCTTATCCTCTGTGCCTTCTCTGCACCAACCTGTATAGCTAAGCCATGGCAGCAGCCTGTTGTGGAGTGACAACAATAAGTGATGGGGGTGCAAGAGTTCCTGTTACCTGATGCTGCCTTCAGATAGCAGGTTGCTGTAGTCGTATTACAGGTCTTACTGCAATGGAGAGGGATGTTGGCTGTGCTTGAGATGACATTTTTAACCACATGAATCTTCCTCCTTCTTCCCTCCTCCTAGATCAGTCACAATTTACTTGTCAGGATTTGTCAATAGCAATATTTCCTCTTGCTACAAATTTGAGACACTCCTAAGCAGATGGATAAAGTATTTGCTGATAGGAAGTAGATGAGAGCCAGCATGGTATAACAGCCAGCTGGCCATCGTGACCCATATTTTACATTGTTGAGGGACTGCACTGATAATACAGTGGGATTAATAAATTCAATAAGCAATGAAGAGCACAGGGAATTTTCATTGCTGGTGCAAAAGGGAGCACATCCACCATCACCAGCGATGGTGCATTTACTTAACACCAGCATGAAAGTCATCCCAGAGAGTTAACAAAGACTAAATCTTGCCCAGCAAACATGATCACTCTTTCCTTATTGATTTACAAAGTCAGCTGATGAAGGGAATGAAGAAGCAGCCTACAGCCAGTCCTGAGAAAAGCCTCAGCTACAAAACATGACTTCAAAAATGAATGCAAATTGGCTCCAAAATGAGCACTGTCACTAAGATTGAACGCAGGCTGCGAGTCCATAAACAAAGAGGAACAAAAGATAAACATGAACATAAAGAGCCGATGGGAGAATATCTGGGGCACAGATTGGGTGTGGGGAGGGAAGGAAAGCAGGGCAAGAAATTTGCTCTGAGTCTGGTTTTATTTAATGTCTATTAATAATCTGGAAGGAAGCAGTAAACACCGCATTCATTCAATTTATATTTGATGTAACAACTCCTATGAATTAGAGTGTTGTGTAAACCAATGGGGACAGACATAAAACATAAAGAAACCTAGAGAGGCTGGAAATAACAAAACAACAGCCAAGTGGATGGCAATACTCTGCAGGAGGAAGCTCAACCTCAAATGCAGACATGAAGTGGAGAAACGTGCTTAAAGAAGGGAGACAGAAGGTCCTAATAGCAGAGACCAACAAACTGGCTGTGAGCTTGTGGAGCAGACCCATCACAAAGCAAGAGGGTAAGTATCTGGACCTATTGATTTATGAGGAATTAAGTCAACGATATGAGTTTGGCTGCATGACAGCTAAGCAAAGAGAGCAGAGTGTGCTCAGGTGTTAATGTTGAGACTATCTGCTGGAGGTGAGGAACCACTCCGGAGACCTCCATCTATTCTGACAGTGTAAACATCACAAAGGAGGAGGAGGACTGATTTATGGAGTGGGGAGTAACAAGGGTCAGAAACAAGCTAGAAGAAATATAGGCTGACTCACTGACAGGGTGAGCTGTATTGCCCTGTGAAAAAGATACCTGTGGAGGGGTCTGACATTTCCTTCTCTGAATCCCTTAAAACTAGATTGCAGAAAACCCTGAGAGAACAGGCTCCAGGAAACAGGTTTGTGTCTTTGAGAGGATTGAATGACATGGAGCTGTTGGAGCAAGTCCAGAGAAGGGCAATGAGGATAAGGGACTAGAGCGTCCCCCATAGAAATGCAGGCTGAGAAAGCTGGGGCTGTTCAGTCTGGGGAAGAGAAGGCTGCATGGAGACATCATAGCAGCCTTCCAGTATCTGAATGGGGCCTACAAAGATTCTGGAGAGGGATTCTTAGAATCTTAGAATCATAGAATCATAGAATAGTTAGGGTTAGAAAGGACCTGAAGATCATCTAGTTCCAACCTCCCTGCCATGGGCAGGGACACCTCACACTAAACCATGCCAGCCAAGGCTCTGTCCAACCTGGCCTTGAGCACTGCCAGGGATGGAGCATTCACAACTTCCTTGGGCAACCCATTCCAG
>WYDI02033998.1:0-18080 GCA_009867235.2 Psittacus erithacus | reverse complement strand
GACCAGCACCCCCAAGTCCTTCTCCGCAGGGCTGCTCTGAATCTCTTCTCTGCCCAACCTGTAGCTGTGCCTGGGATCTTCATCAGGGACTGTAGCCATAAGACAAGGGGTAATGGATTAAAACTTAAAGAGGGGAAGTTCAGATTAGACACAAGGAAGAAGTTCTTTACTGTGAGGGTGGTAAGGCACTGGAATGGGCTGCCCAAAGAAGTCGTAAATGCTCCATCCCTGGCAGTGTTCAAGGCCTTGGGAGACATGGTTTAGTGTGAGGTGTTCCTGCCCATGGCAGGGGGGGTAGAACTAAATGATGTTAAGGTCCTTTCCAACCCAAACCATTCTATGGGTTTATCATTCTATGATATACAGGGCAAAAGCAGCCAGGGTGACAGCAGTCCAGACAAAAAGATTTGTCTGCTAACGTACCTCATCTGTTGTAAAATCCTATAAAGAGGTGAGCCTCTTTCTCCATTAAACTGCTCTCACAGTGCAGTTGTCTGGGAAGGATAAAAAGTCATAAAATCAGAAGACAGCTAATGAAAAACAAAGAGAGAGGCCAAGGAACTAGAGAATTACCTGTCAGCAGGTACCACCTAGGAAAAAGTCAAGTTCAAATCACAGACCTTGACACTTCACAGCTTAGGGGCTGCACTGCTCCTCAGGGATGAGAGAGACCTGAGCCTTCTGCCCCTTTCATCAGACTGAAGTTGAGCACACATTTCTAAGCTCCCCAAAGAGTGCTCTATTCACACAGCCTAGCAGAGGAAGCAGTGGTTACCAATCCTCCCATTCTGGCTTTTACTCTCTTCTCTGGGAGAAGGGAGGAGGCACAGGGAATCTGGAAAACATTCAGCAGAATAGGGCAGGGTGGAAGAGCGGATTTTGAACTTCAGTGCCAACTGCTCAGCGTAATGTGGATCTGGATGGCTCTGAAGGCAGAACTAGAAACTGATGATTAAGAGGAACTTGTCTGACAGACATGCAAATGGATCAGGAAATTAGGCAATCTGAGGGTGAAGAGGAAAGGGCAAGGGAATTATGAGATCTAGTTTTGGTTATAGGGTAGGTTAATATAGCGCTAATATCTTACAGGATCATTCTTTTAAGGTGTTAAACCTCTTTCATGCACCATAAGAATGTCCAGAATATACTGGAAATTACCTTTAGATAACTCAGTTCCCTAGACAAGAAGTTTCAATGCATTAACAAACAAGATCTCAGGCTCCAGGCTGAAAGGAAGAAGAAAAGAAATCCATTGAAAATCATGTTTTCAAGCATAAGACACTGGAAACTATCTTCCCAGCTGTATGGAGAAGATAAGGACAAAAGTGAAAGTGAGGAGCATTCTAATACATCACTGGTGAGGAAAGCATTAAACTTCGGAAACAAGCTGTATTCCCTTACTTAGATAAGTCAATGTTTTTGAAAAACTACAAAAAGATGGAAATAAATTAAAAAAAACAAACAACAAAACAACACAAAAAACAACCACCACAATTATGCCTTATTCCAGGAGAGCTGGGAAAGCACTCAAATTTCAGATCCTCATAAGGAAGAACTCTTACCATAAAATGTATTCAAATATAAAGTATTTCTACTTTGTTTCCTCTTATTATGCAGACAGCCCATGAGTGAAACAGCCATCTCCAGTCACGGTGCTAAGAATAGCTGCACAATATCTTCAATATGCAGGAGGTAACTGCCAGGATCACACTTTTTACATACAGCTCCTAGAGGCACTGAATCACACAACAGCTGAAGCTGGCAGGCACCCCTGGAGACTGTCTAGTCAATCCCCTGCCCAAAACAGTGTCCCATGACTGTGTCTAGTAGACTTTTGAATATCCCCAGGGACTGAGACTCTACAACCTCTCTGGGCAGCCTGTGCCAGTGCTTGACCACCATTGAAGAAGGCTTTTTTCTTATGTTGTAGTGGAATTTCCTGTGTTTCAGTTTGTGCCCATTGCCTCTAGTCCTGTCAGTGGGCACCACAGAGGGGTCTGGCCTCAGCTTCTTTACATACTCTTCCCTCAGTTATCTATACACATTGATGAGACTCCTCCATGATGAATAGCCTCAGCTCTCACAGCCTGTCCTCTTATGACAGGTTCTTGAGTCCCTTAGACACCCTAAAGGCCCCTTGCTGGACCAGCTCCATTGTATTCACGTCTGTCTTGTATTGGGGAATCCAGCACTGGACCCAGCATTCCAGACATGTCTCACCAGTGCTGAGCAGAAGGGAAGGATTATCTCAACCTGCTGGCAATGCTCCCTGGAAGCTGTTGCTACAAGGGCACATTGCTGGTTCATTGGCCAGCCTACTGTCCACCAAGACTACCAGATCCTCTTTTGTCAAGCTGCTCTCCAGGCAGTCAACCCTAAGCCTATGCTGCTGCAGACCATTGGCCTGAGGCAATTTTTAAATCTCCTTGGAAACAAGGGGATAATCTCAGTTGTGCACTCTTTATGTGTGCCCTATCAGGCACTCCTACAGATGAGCCATTCTCCCCCTCCCCTGATTGAGCAAGTAGTGCAACAAAGAGGAGTTTTCAGGTAGTTACCAGGAAAGACTTCTTAATGGTAAGGAAAGTAAAGCAATGGAAAATCATGCAGTCATAAAAATCCTGTCACTGGAGTTTAGGCAAGTATCTAACAGGAATATATTAGACATAGATGGCCCTGGTTTCAGACACTAGTGAATTAAATGAACTGTCAAAGCTTTTCTATGGTTCTCCACTAATTTGCAACACAAAAGTAGCAGCACCAATATTGGAATAATCATACTCCATTATTCTAGGTATGACACCCATCATCTGACAGTGCTGAAACACAGCTGCTTTTTTCCCAAAAAAAAAAAGGCCCTTTATTGTCTTCTCCTGTGGTGGATCCTGGTGTTCTACAAACACTGACTATTTATCTTCCCAGGCTCCTGAAGATGAGAAGGAAGTACTATCTTCTATGTTTACTCATGGTTATATTTCAGCATCTGAAATACATCTTCAAAGAACAGTTCCCATAGTAGTGTGTAGTCAGCATATCCCATATCAGATTCCAGTTGTCAGGGTTTCCAGAAAATCAGTTACCATCTGTGAAAAGTTTTGAGTTAAGTGACTAGCCCAGCGTTAACGTAGGAATGATGTTCAGGAGAATAACAACAAAATCCATAATAGCAACAAAATCCAGTACCAGGACAACACACAGTTTCCCAAACCACAGCACAATCCTTTCCTATCTTGAAATCCTCTGCCATCACCCTCCAAAATTCCAGTTTTTGCAATGAGGTAACCATGATTCATCCCACAGCAGGTCCATCCTCTGCAGTGAGGAAAAAAATCAAAAATAAAATCACCACCACCACCAACAACAAAAAACCCTCCAAAACCACCAGTCTGTGGTCATACAATTAGAAACGGACCTGAATTAAAGCAATTTTAGTTCTGGTATTCCTTAGCCTGGCTTGGCAATTGTTATGCTCTTTCCTCTTGGGTTTATTTTTCTTACTGTTTCATGTAATTTCTTAGGTTTTTACAAAAGCAAACAGGAAAGACAAATTCTTTATATGGAACCAGCTGATCCACAGCTGGGTAAACAGCAGAACTGGAACTCCTGTATCCTCAGCAAGGTTCAGCGGGTGACTGGAGAGACACTAGCAGAGCTGCTAATTCTGATATGCTGTTATTGTCAAATGGTTTTTGCATATCATCTGACATGACTTGTGCATTCCACAGGAAAACAATCATACCTCTCTTCTTGAAGAAGATATCCTTCAAACAAATTGACATCTCCTTCTGTCACTCCAGCTTCTTTCCTTCAGGTTTGGTTAATTTTATAGGTATAGAGCATATTGGCTATCCTCCAGCTTTAAAAAAAATAAGGCCATATTGTTAAAAGAGGGTCAGTTGGCTACATTTTTCTCCATAAATTTTAGGGAAGAATAACCTGCTGTGGATCTTTAGCTAGATAAGAAAGCTAATAACTTCTTCCTGAAACTCTGCACAGTCCCTGCACTGATTTCTGAATCTAAGACTGAAAGCACAGATTTCTGTTTTGATCTTTTAATTACTTTCAATTACATTGACTCTTGTAGAGTTATTTCCAGATAAGTAACACTATAAGTAATAGTAGTGTACATTTTATCTTTTAAATATGGCTGGTTTTCCATGTTAAAAAATCACAAATTATCTAACTCATGTATCTATACATGAAGGCCAAATTTGTTTCTTCTTCTTCTTAGTAATGCAAATCTCTTACCTCAACCAAAGTCATCATAGACTCACTAATGAAACAATTAGATCTGAAGTACCTTTGGTTGTTTAATAACTTTAGACCTGTATACAAATGTGTCTTGGTCTTTCACCTCTAAATACCCAAAATAAATGAAGAAGTCTAATGCATTTTTCTGCAGAAGAAAAGAAGCCAAGGCTGGAAGTATTGCATTTGGAATATAGAAGCAAGACTCACAGAACCAATCATCCAAAATAAATTATATTATTATTAACATCACTCAGAAGCTGTGAGAAAGAAGACAAGCTGAAAAGATGTGTTTAAACATGCCAAATGTGTTTGAGATATCTCAGATGCATTTCACTATCCTCAGATACAGACTCATTGTTTTTTTATTTAAAGCTAGTTAACCTACAAAACAATTCTGGGAGGCCAGAAGACACTATCAGAGGAAAAACAGTCACCTTTTTTGTTTACAACTGCTTACTTATGGCTACTTCCAACTCCACTGACTTAAAGCATAAATCCATGTAACATCAGATTTTTACAATTTATTTGTTTCTAATGACCAGGAAAAATCCCCAAATGAAACACATCTTAAGGAAGGCTTTGAGCCAAATTCAGGCTGATGTAGCTCATGAGACAGCAACAATAACTAAAGGAACCAAAATCTGATCAGGCTGTGCGGTATAGCAAGAAAACCAGTCTTTGAATGGTAGCAAACAGAGCATATCTAATTGGCATTTCAATTACATCTCTACTTCTTCTTATACCCTCAGCTGATATTCCATGCTACATACCTGTGCACACATTTACTACCACACATATTCTAATACTGTTGCTCCATTAATGGTGCTTGATCTCTAATTTATATCCACTGTTTCACTGTTCACCAAAAGAACATCATATGCCTAAAAGTTGGTAAGATGAACATCTACTTAATATGCTGAACTGCTCTGTTCACTGTCATCAATTGTCAGGAAAATATGCACTAACAAATACTTAGGATTTTTTGAGTTAATGTGATGGAATATGATTTAATGCGATAGAACAACTGAGCCTAGCAGGCACCCGTGAGGAGCCTGTGCTGAATCCCCTGCCCAAAGCAAAGTCATGTCCATGACAGTGTTCAGTCAGGTTTTGAATATCTCCAAGGTTGGAGATGTGATTGTCTAGTAGAGTTTTGAATACCCACAGGGATTGAGACTCCACAACCTCTCTGAGCAACCTGTGCCAGTGTTTGACCACCACTTCAACTGACCATTGACGAAGTCTTTTCTCATGTTTTAATGGACTTCCCTGTGCTTCAATTTGTTCCCATTGCCTCTAGTCCTGTTGCTGGGCAACACTGAGAAGAGCCTGGCTCCATCTTCTTTGCACTTCTTTACCCAGTCAGGTATTTTATACACATTATTTATAATCACCAGAGCCGTCTTTTCTCCAGCCCCCAGCCCTCATCATCTCTCCTCACACATCATATGCTCCAGTCCCTTAAATATCTATATGGTTCTTCACTGAAATCACTTTAGTTATGTCCATATCTCTTGCACTGGGAAGCCTAGACCTAGCAGACTGCACCCCTTTAGAAGAGAGACAATTCTTATTCTGTACCCATACGTACAGAAAATCAGCAGCTTCCACTATGAGAAATATTTTGCCTCTTCCATGTGTTTAATTCTTCATAGGTAGAGAGCTGGAAGTCATTCTGAAAGTTACCTGGTGAGATGTATTCCCTTGGAAAATAAAAGGCCAAAGCAACATATACCTGCATTGAAGGTAGGCATACCGACTGCTCATATCTTTTCTGAAGTTAGCTTTAACAAGTAGCCACAGCAACGTAGTCGTAGTGACATGGATTTCAGTAGAGAAGAGCTGTACAGTTCTGGGAATGTATATAAGTTGCCAGCTTCTGCTGAAGTCCATCCTGGCCTGTTTCATTCTGTTGTTAACCATAAGAGCCAGAGGACAGCTAGTGTGAGAATGCTTCTCTGCACAGTATTTGCATGTTAATTGGGCTATGTAAGCAGAGCCTTTGTATCTTATTTATCTTGGGATGACCTATAATCTTGGGCCAGCCTCCAGAAAATCCCTGTGTCCTATACAGAAAAACCTTACCACCGTTGCTCTTCCGTCTTTGCCAGGTTGTGTCTCTGATACAAATCTACACAGGTTAACACAGGAATTTAGTCAGGGGAATTTGATCTGTAGATAAGAGGTTTCCTGGCTTTATTGTTTGGCTACATTACAAGAAGAATACCTATCTAGAGAGTGTTTCCTGTTACTAAAGGCATCGTTGAGGAATGTTTAATTCTTAGCAGAACTGCAATTCTTGTTCTACACAATCCAGATGATATAAATAAATAAACCATGAAATGTTCAGAGAAGACAAATCACCAGTCCATCAAATGCCTGATAAATTAGTTCAACAGACTGGACTACAGACATATTCAATGAATCATCATCACAAAGAGTAAATAAATTCAGATTAAGCAAAACTTGATTGAATCATGCTGAAGTTTGGCACTTAACAAAATAGATCAGTCTGAAGTCTCACATTAGGAACACATAATCTCTTAAGATTTATGATTGTTACTGCTCACCACATATGTTTCTAGGTTACTGTTTGCTGTGTTGAGAACTGGATGCTCTGAGTGTACAAAGGTTTGCCTGCTATTACACATTTTAGTCTCCAAGACACTAGTCTTTTGTTCCCTTCTTTGGGTTATAGAACAAAGTTTCACAGAAGTAAACTTTCTGGTTGCTTCCTTGATCCCAGTTAAATTTACAGTTTCTCCCAGATTGTATTCAGTTCCATCTGATCATTCAATACTTTTTGCTAAGCAATCTGTAGCATGCTGTAATATAGCCAAAATGCAAATGGACTGAAAGCTGAACACAGTCACTCTGGTTCAGCCATTGGAAAGAATCCTCAGCTTTTTAAATTTAGTAACACTGTTCTCACACACTGGTCATTAATCTATTGATAGCTGGAGACTAGGAACCGCACATGTCCGTGGAAATCTTTTAAACCACAAATTAGGGGAAGAAATAACCTTTCCACTTTTTATCGATAATTATGTTTATTTAACATTTATATTATGGCAATATCCAGAGATCACAATCAGGGCAGAGATCCAGATGTGCCGACTGCTATGAAGATGGGTAGGTGAAGTTCTTTACAAAGCAAATTTAAAAATTATAACCACTTGAAAATCTGATGTCAGCCTGTCCCTTGGCGTAATAGCATAAAAATCCTCAAATGCCTTTACAATTAAGGATTCCTTTGTCCTGTAAATATTAGCTGAGGATAAAGTTGGTATTATTAACCTTACTATACTAAGAGGTATAATATGCAGCACAAGTTCCAGACTTGAACAGCAATCATATTTTAAAAAAAGCTTAAAACAACAGGTCAGGATTTACCATTAGCATTATGGATTGTGGGTCAACATTGTCAAAAATTGACACTTAAATAACCTGAGCGTTATCACACAAATAGCAAAGCCTCATGTCTTTATCCAAGCAATTGGGTGTATTTTCTTCTGGAAATACCAATCTTCCTCAGGCTCCCTATCTCAATTTTACTGAAGGAAGTAACACCATCTTTGGAGGGCCCGAATGGCTATGACCCAAGAGGTTACAATAAGGCTAGAATATGTCTGAATTTTAGGTATGTTCAGTGCAAGCCAAAGTGCGCTCCACATAAATACCCTCTACAGCTATAGAAACAAACTAATAATTAAAAAAACCCACAGAAAAAAAAATTATTTTTGTATCAAAGTTCTGTTCTAACATCTAAAAGTGTTGGGGAATACCATATAAGCAGTGCATAGGCACACATGCATGGATACATAGATGTACACGCACAAACAGTATTTCTCATGTTAGTAATGGACTCTGAAATAAGACTGTTCATGGTTTCTTGTGAAATACAAAAGTAATATTCACTGAAGCAAACATGCCCTCGGTGAACCTCATGCTCCAGCCCATCCATAGTGCAACCAGGTCTGCTTTGCAAGGCAGCTTCTGCTGGCTGTGGGACATTGCTCAGTCAGACGTTCTCTTTCAACACTCTCTATTGACTTGGTCTCTGTGATGCTAAGTTAACCCTTTAAATTAACCCCAACAATACTGAGAAGGGAGAGCACTGCTGTTTTCCCCACTGCTACACCTAAGAGAAGGCTGGTTGAAGTAGATCTTAGCGCACATTTTGTCCTAGGAAGTGCAGAGAAACAACCTGTAAAGCCTGCATCTATGTCAAGCTCTCTCTGGAAAATATGGCACAAGGTGGATATCCAAAAGAAAGCTACCCGGCGCACTTGGCTGGGGGCACCAGGAAACAAGAATGGGAGAACAAGGGACAGTGGAGCAGATCAGAAAGGAAGAAGAACCCACATACCAGTGGCACAGCACCACTGCATCGCAAACAGTTATTTCCAGACACAGCAGCAAGACATCTGCTCTACTTGTGGCAGACTGTGTGAGTCACAAATAGGATTTCACAGCCAGCAGCAAACTTGTGATCCATAAAACCCACTCCCTTCAATTACAAAGTGATCACCTCCCAGGGACGTTGTAAGGCTTGATCAACTGATATTTATAGAGAGCTTTGAGATCCTGAGATGAAAGTCATTATAAAAGGCCACAGATTTTTCCTAATGTTCAGAGACCACCTGCTCAGACCAGAAGCATTCACTTTTAACATGCCTTGAGCCAGCTACCAATCTGATATCTCCACAGGAATTTCCTAAAACAGATGTGGCTGTCACATTTAATCTCTCTTTTACTAGGAACTCTGAGAAAAAGGAACTCCTGGAAAAGGAAATAAAACAAATTGCATTAAAACTGATGGTGAGAAGAAGCCCCACAATTCTGTTCCCACAGCTCATGGATTCTCCATCTGTACCTTTCAGAGCGCCGCCATAGTGACTAACTGCAAGCTTCACAAATTAGACCTGCCCTAGATTCAGTGACGTCTTTGATCAGCAGCTGGTTAGTGTAATATTCCAACTGCAGCGAAGTTCAGAAATGCTCCACAAAGCAGCCATTTGAAAAGAAAAACAAATGAAATGGAAATCAAGTTTTCCTGTGCTCACATGCTGGCCCTCACTTGACTTCATACCAAATGAGTCAGTCAGCGAGCAGAATGGTGAAGTTTAAACTACTGCTGTATTCTCATAATTCCATAGTACCCACTCTTGAAAACAATTACTTCATTATTTCCCCTTACTTCTTATTGTAGGAATAACAAATGCTCTCCAGGAGAGCAAAGAAAAGCATGATTGTGAAAACCAGAGGTGGTTACAATTAAGCATATCACTAAATGCTTTCTTGAACTGAAGTTAAAAAACTTGAAGCTTAAAATCATGTTAGCTAAGGATAAAAGAGTTCAGAGGCATTTTTTATAATCTGATCGGAACCATATGAAACTCTTCAGATTATGTATCTGAACTGGCATCCCTTCAGAATAAGGTTTCCCATGATGTTTTGGACTTTCTGCATTGTGTATAGAAACTGAGCACAGATGTCCCAAAATGTTTCAGAAACTTTAAAACCTTTTGCTCCACAATAGCAGTGGGAAACATTAATTAGAATCTTATTTCGTGATTTTTTTTTTTAATTTGTCTTGTTCTTGTTTTAAAGATAATCCAAAAATATCAAAGTGAATCAAACGCAAAGGAAATAGTTTCTTGACCATTCATACACTAGTGAGAGATCTCTTAACAACCAGAATATATTTGGAGGCATGTAAGAATGCACATACTCTTGATCAGACCCTCAGATAGGCAAGTTCAACTTTTACCATAACTTACAGCCCAAACTGCCTTTGAGATACATTTCAGGAAGGCTACTATTATTGCAAAGTTACAATGGAAGATGCAGAAATGGACTGTTGCTCAGAGTCTTAGTATGTTCAAAGGAGGTGGATGGTGCTCTCCCCATCAAAAAATGAGGCATAAGCACTACGCAGGTTATGAAGAAGTTTTAAAATTCCTTTTGCTGTGTGGGCAGTTATTAAAGAATAAATGGTTAAAGTTGATTGTGTGTTTTCCAATATGCAGAACTTTCTACAAAGAAAAACCCTATAGCAGTCACAGTAACGTTTTTGCACAAAAATATTTCCCTTTGTGCTCTAGTTTGTTACAAACAAAAGCTGGTTAAACCAGAGGCGATATCATTACAGAATCATACTTTGTTGGCATCATGTAATGGTCTTGTATCTCCCAGGTAGTGCCTTTCCAGGCTATTTGCTACAGACATCTCACACAGAGAGATATTTACCTTAAATTCCCAGCTGGCAAGCTCTGCATGTGATGGTTTATGAGGCAATGGTGAATGGTCCACACATACTGGGAGAGAGTATTCACAGCACCTGTTTGGGGATCCTTCAAGAAACTGGTTGGGTATGCCTCTCGCTCACTGCCTTTTCATGACGCTGGGCAGTGAGGATATAACTATGCTGCAAGTTCAGCACCAATCTTTTCCAGGCCCATGCTTTAGTCATCCAGGACCCTTAAGTTTCTTCACATCCGGCTGACTTCAGAGGCAAACTTTGCTCTTCTCTTGATGAAGTAACTTGAAGGTCCTCTATGGTCAGAGCCCGGTCTTAATACTTACATTAGCTTCCTGAAATCTTTCCACTCAAATCTCAGACCTCAGTCAATGACCAAGTAGAGCTTTCTCCCAAGCTAGAATATGGCTGCAGACACCAGATACTGCAGCATTAAGTTGTTTGGACAGCCAGTGAGGGGTGACAGCGGCAACACAGGCATGGAAAGCCGATAACATCTGCTCTGTCCCTCCAGAAACACCTTCTATGAAACACCTTTGGGAGGTGCAGGGGATGTTGCATGTATGCCTGCCTTCCATTTCTTGTGCTTATTTGTTTTATCTCATTCACTGATCTAGCTAGATGTTAAGGTTTTCAGTTGTAAAACAAATACATTTGGGTAGATGAAGTGCAGCTTTCTCTTAAGCTTCCCTAACTATTTTTTTTTAGATTAAGATTCTTATGATTCCAAGCTCTACCCGGCTCACTGCAAACAAGCCTCATGATGTGTGGATGCTGGCCATGAAATGTGCTTGCCATTCTCCCTGGTGATGAAGTTGGGCAGCAAAAGACAAGGGCAGACTGCCTGACTGGACCCTTCTGCAGAGAACCCAAGGAAGGCCAGGCAGAGCAGAGTGTGCTGGTGATGTTTGTGCTAATAGGGTGTGAAGGGCAGTAGGGCAGGTCTCATAGCAGGGTATATGCTGTATGGTATGACTATACAGATAAGAAGAATTGGACACCCATCAGAAACTCATCCAAAGAGTTGGGAGGCGGAGTCAGTAGATTAAGAAATTGTGTTCAGCAGCAGAAGCAGTCTCTTCTGGCTGAATTTCAATGTTGCTGCTGTTTATTTGAAACACAGGATTAGCAAAGGGTCTCCTAACTCCAAACTTCTTCAAAAAAAGGCAGGAATTGCCAAGAAAGAAGGAGATAATACTGACACACATGTCAGGCAGTAATGACAGCACTGGAGCTGGCCCATCACTGCAACACTGAACAATCCAGACTTGAAGCTTACTAACCTGTGTAAAGTATTGTGTGGCCCTTTGCTTCTCCAGGATGTTAGATCTATGACCTTGGGTCTCATAGCTTGACAGGTTCCTCCTGTCCTTTGACATGCTGATTTTGTAATCAAAATCAGTTTTCCTCCCTGACTTAAATAGATGTAAGTTTGGAGGAGGTCCTCATACTCATGCTTTCTGGGTAAAATGCTTCCAAGTGAGGGCTGTTTCCCTGGGGTTTTTATTTAAGATGGAGATTCATATGTCAGATATATATATATCAATGAAAGAAGAAATGATCCTAATTATTCTTTTTAGAACAAGGATACCAGATTAGCTTTGGGTGAGCTATTTCTCACTTCCATAGAGCAAGTAGTACTTTCCCTGTCTTCTTTAAAAGTGCAAAAAGAAAAACTGAGACAAAACACTGCGCCATCTAAGCATGAGACATGTTCTCAGCGAGAGCAAATCAGCTGAAACTATATCTAATCTGGGGATCTGCCCAGAGGAGCTTTGCTGTAGCTGGGTTTCCCATGGCTTTTTTTCTAGATACAGAAGCGTGAGAAGTCTAAGGGAAGAAACACATGGTTAGGTTCCAAATTAAAGAGAAATAGCCTTTAGATGCTCCAAGTCAGCTGACTCACAGCACAAAGCTAGGCTTTCTTGCCACAATTTAAAACTAATAGCTATGACCTGGATCCAAGCAAGATCCTCTTTCTCCCTATCTGCAGTCAAGCAAATATCAAAGAGGTCATGCCCCTACTGACTGCACCAGTAACGATGGGAAAGCGACCGCTGAAATTCATGGAGTATCATCGTACGTCCAAAACTACAGTTCTGAAACCCCTTCTTTCCCATTGCTTATTGCTACTGACAATGCTTACTCTCGTAGCATCCAAAAGAAATATAGACCTCAGAGTCAGTGTAGACAAAATCAAGGTAGTGGAGCTGATCAAGCAGGTCACTTCAAAAGCACAAGCACAAGTAAAACGCTCATGTAAACGTACCCACTGCAGGCTCCTCTGACACATTGACAGTGGGGTCTGTAATGAGGTTTATTTCACTCATCTCAGGCATCAGTTTTCAGCAGGCAACAGAAGGTTGAAATTCTGCAATCTATACTAAACCAGTCACAATTACCTAATAGTCATTTTTTCCTTACTTTCTGTGACCCTGGAATATGGTGGTTTAATCAAGAAAGACAATGCTCCCCACAGAGCTTGCAAGAGCAAATATTATCATGTGTCTCTCATAGTCTAGAATCAACTAGAGCAGGCACAACAGTGACTAAGCAGGTCAACTCACAACAAAAGGCATAATAGTGCAGTCATCACAGTAAAATTTTATTGCTCATGCAATCAGTGTGCCACAAAAGATCAGTATTTGTCACTCTGTTGAGGTGCCGTCAGCCAAAACTAAATGTTGTTTCATGTTCACTCCATGGTTCAGTTTCTTTAGCTGCCAGATGGCCTTTCTGTGGTCCACCAGAGTTACACTCCATCACAGTGTGAAAACAGAAAGACGTTGCTATCACTGCCTTGTAAACTTCTAGCTTAGTAAAGTGTCTGACCCTCCCCCACTTTATACTGCAAATGCCACAAAAGCTTGTGCAAAGCCTTTGCCTCCTAAGAAAAGCAGACATGTCAGTCAGGGCACTTACAGAAGGAGCAGATTCATGGCACTCCTCTCCTGCCTGTTGTTATGGGAAGTTTGAGAACAGGCGAAAGATCATGTAGTGGGTCTAATTTCAGCTTTACCTTGCTGACGTGAAGGGGTAAGAACAAAGCATATTTAGAAAGGTCCCTCCTCTGCAATATTCTCTCCCAGTCAGGGTTCTGTCAAATTTAGGCTGTATTCAAATCATTTGGATAAATATCCCAGAGAGGGACGTAGCCTTTACGAATTTGTTTAAACACATTTTCAACTTACTCATTCTTTTAGATTTGACAGTATTTTGCAATCATCCTCTTCCAGTATTTAAATGAGCATTATGTGCAAAGTATTTTTCTTTCTTTTAAACATATTCACCAACTGGCCACAGTCAATATCTCAGGCAGTAGGAATGTTGTCATGAAAGGATCTCAGCTTCACTCCCAGCCTGTAAGGCTTGGCAAAGAAAAATAGATCATATCTATTGATCTTGAACTAACACATTAGGACTCCAAGATTTTCCAGTCTATCTGGAATAAAAGGAAATAGTCAACAAGACTGTAGATTTGAATCTGGCTACAGGGCCAGAAGGGAACCTTCCAGTAAATATTAAGTTCGGACTGCAATTCCACCTTCAGCTTAATAGATAGCTGTATCTTCAAGTTCAAAGTGAATCTATCCACCATTCAGTGGAAGTGGCAATAAAACCACTGAGTTAGGTCCCATATCTTCCTTTAGACCCTATTTAATATTAAACTTTATTATTATATTCAATATTGATTATCACATGCAATATTAATTATTATATTCCATATTCAATATTCAACTTCATTAACACTGTAGAAGTAATAGCAGCCATAGCAGGTTTTCTTCCACTGCTGACAACGTATCTAAGCAGTCATGCCTGCAGAACAGTTCCTCAGCAGCATTAAACTCACCACAGGGTAGTGTAGCTGCTGCTGTGGTGGCACTGCCAACAGGGACAAGACAGGAGAGGTACTCCGAGGACTACTCGGACTAGGCTGCTGCCTAAGCCTGCTCCCTAGGCAGCAGCCTCCTACATCAAGTCGGTCACTAGCACAATGATTATTTCCACATTTCCTCACAGTTCGGGTCATCACAAGCCCAAAGCAGGGTTTACAGTCAAGCACTCTGCAGTTAGTTTATGTATCCAGACTCAGGCCAGCCCTGATGGGCACCTGTATGTACCCAGAGCATTTTCACACAGCACTGGCTACTTCTCATCTTCCTCAAACAACATTGTACCAAGGGAAAAAGCCCTCTCTCTCAATCTCAGTCTCAGAGTCAACAACTATAACTAGCAAACCTGAAGTTAATTGAGCTTTTGTAACACCATCTGAGGGTGATATGAGTCATTCATCTATCTCCCCACTCCAACAGGCAATTTTTCACACTTCCTTAATTCCCAGCCCACCCCAGCACTCCTTTGGCATTCTCCCTGGTCTAAGAAGTGTCCATAGGGCAGAGGAGACAAAGTGTTAGTTTATATTTATTTGATTTATTATTAGTGCATCCCAAAATTTGCTGTTATCTGACACATCACAAGCTCTTCGTGCAGAACTGATTTATCTGATTCCTTCTGACATATCAAAGCAGATCTTTTGCCTTGGATTTCACCAGCAATAGTGCATCCACAGCAATTCATCCTGTACTTACTGTTGGGCAAGACAAAAGCACTAGGTCAGCACCAGACCTACCATATATCTGTGGGGCAGAGTGCTGAAACACTCAGGTGGCTTTTAGATTACTATCTTCGGTGCTGGAACCATTTTAGCCTTATTAGCAAAATTCTCCAGCTGAGCCAATTAGCCCTAGTTACAGAGGCACTTGTATTTGACTAGGGGGAGTTGTATCCTCACAGCAATATTACTTTGCTGTTTATGTCCAGAGTCTCTGCATGAATTTCACTGTGCCTGTTAATGAAAAAATACAGGTTAGAAAAGTGACCAGTGTTTTTTCCAGGGTACAGATAACAGCAGAGATGGGTGGGTATGAGGCTGCCTACAATCCTTTTTCTTAGCCAAGTGGCTAAGAAGGCAAGAACAATGTATAAAAGCTTGAAAATCCTCTAAATATATCTCCACTTATTTTCTTCCAAAGCAGCAGTAGAGAAAAAATATCTAAGACAGAAAAGTAATGAAAAAAATTTTTTTACAAATTTTCTGATGATGTTTCAATAGGTTTAAAGCCCTGACTAGATACCTGGGATAGCACAGAGCTGGTGAAAACACACAGACATTACTTGAACACACCAGCAGCAGCAGCTCACTATTTCTTGTATCGTCACTAAGGAATACGAGAGATTTTTGTTCTAACAGTGAGTGGGAAATCACAGCAGAGAAGTTCTGTGAGCCCTAGGGAACAGGGAAGGGGCATCGAACTCAGAAATCCCAACGTGAAGGTTCCCAGTTCTATGTCCTGCAATCCCTTACCCCAGGCATTAAAAGCCAGTATCCCCAGTGAGTGTTTTGCCAGCAGAGGCCTGAGAGGAGGAAGCTGCCACAAACGAACCCAACAGCTAGGAGGCCACTGGGAAGTGTGAGAGCTGCCTCTCTGGAGATGAAAAGCTGCTGTTACATGAAAATGCGCAGGTCCCCACTGCATTTGTATAAAGCCTTCTCCCCGCTGTGCGCAGTCTCTGCCTCCTGTGCGCCCCTTCCCAGGAGGAAAAGAGCTGTGGGGACTGAACTGAGAGGCAGCAGCACTTTCCCTGGCCAAGAGGGCAGCCTGGTGTGCACAGTTCAGTGTGGAGCCAGCATCCTGCGAGGTGCCACTGGTCATGTGGTGAGCACACTGAGACTCAGAGCCTTGACCCGGGGCAGGTGGAGCAAAGGGAGAGCCATGCTGAAGGACCACAGGGGGAAAGGGAGGCAGAAGACACTCACCATCTAGAGAGCAAGGCAAAAGCAAGCACCATCCAAGAAAATGCATGCAGGGGCAGCATCTGGAGCATCCCTGAGCATGGATCTTCTGAAGCATCTCAGGGACTGAAGGTGCTATATAGGTCCATGCACACCGCTGTGGGAGTAACCCCAGAGGCGTGGAGTCTCCAGCTACACAGTACACAAGGACTGGTGGGACGTGGTGGGGTGATCACAACACGCCAGGTAGGAAAGCTGAGGAGGCTCTGGAGACCCAGCTGCTGCCATGCACCAAGATGTATTTGCCCCACTTCAGTCTGCATTCGATTACCTGGACTCTTACAGGGCTGTTCTTTAATACTGGAGGTTCCTGGTAAATAGGGCTCATGTGCTGCTGGAGTTGGGAGGTATAATCTCTCTGCCCTCCAAGGGTTTGAAGAGCAAGCCAAAGGGGATGCACAGGGCTGGAATGCTCTGCCAGGGCTGGGGAAAGCAAGCAAGTCTTCATTCCCCCCACCTCCTAATCCTGCAAAGCATCAATAACAGTCTGTTTTCAGGAGCTGGACTCTGGATATGTGGGATCATGAGTGAGCTCTGCTCACAAGCAGCTGGCAGGACACGATGTGGGTTAGCCCGGTACAAAGCACCTGTGCTCTGCAGGGACTGCCACCGCTTCCCACAGCCGCCAGGACCAGCCTTATCCCGAGGGAAACTCGGCCTCACGCCGGTGTCAGCCAGGAGGAAAGGGATTTCTTCACAGCCGCCTCCAGTGTGGGCAGACACGCTGCCATCGGTGACCATGTAATTAGGCATTACTCCACATGTCAGCGCGGAAACTGCCCCGCCAGGAGCAGCAGCGAGGGGCGGTCAGGCCCTTCCGCTTGAGGTGCAGCGGGCCGGGATTATTCCTCCCGGCATCGCTGGGCAGGGCCGTGTGGGGAGGGCGGCCGAGGGTCGGCGGGCAGCCCCGGCGCCCAGCGCCGCTTCCCGAGCACCGCTTGCTCTGACGAGTTGTCCCCTCCCGCGCCTGACGGGGCTTCAACCCCGCGGGGGCACCGCCCGGCCCCACAGCGTGAGGACAGCCCTGCCAGGGGCCCTGCCTGCGCTGCCACCGGCAGGGTGAGGGGGCAGCAGGCGGGGTGCCGGGGCTGTGGGAGGTCGGCCCCCCTCAGGAAGTTGTGCCGCTCGGAGCCGGCGTGAGGCAGGATCGCGGAGGCAGGAAGCCCCGGTTTGCGGCGCCGCTGCCGTGCCCGCACAGCGCCGGTGCGCGGGGGCAGGAGCGAGAGCGAGCGAGCGGAGGCACCGCCGACACACCGGCTCCGCCGGGCCGCCCCTCCTCAGCCGGGCAGCGCGATCACGGGCCCTCAGACACCCGCCCGCCCTCCCGCTGTGCCGCTGCCCGGCTCCACGCCGCCGTCCCGCGGTACAGCCCCCGATCGCCCTGCGGGGTCTGGCCGGAGGAACGTGGGAGCGGCGGGGCGGGCGGCAGCCGCGGGGGTCGTCGCCATGACGAGTGCGCGTGCCGCCGCCTCCCGCCGCTGAGCGGGGCGGCGCGCGGCCGCTGTCCCTTCAGCACCGCGGGGCCGCACCCCCACAGCCACCGGCACCCGCACAGGTACCGGCACCGCACCGGTACCGGCACCCCACCGGCAGCGGCAGCGAGGCGAGCCCTGGCGGCCCCCGCGGGCGGCGGCGATGGCGGGCCGGGGCCGCGGGCAGCAGGGCGCTCCGGCGGGGGGCCGCGGCCGCTGAGAGAGCAGGTAGGGCGGGAGC
>WYDI02033997.1:0-13049 GCA_009867235.2 Psittacus erithacus | reverse complement strand
TGCCCATGGCAAGGGGGTTGGAACTAGATGATCTTAAGGTCCTTTCCAACCCTAACTATTCTATGATTCTATGATTCCTGTTTATCATAGAATGGGTTGGGTTGGAAGGGAACTTAGAACCATCTGGTTCCAACCCTCACGGCCACTGGCAGGGACACCTTCCACTAGACCAGGTTGCTTAAAGCCCTTGAACACTGCTAAGGATGGGACAGCCACGACTTCTCTGGGCAACCTGTTCCAGCATTTCACTGCACTCATAGTGAAGAATTTAATCCTGATATCTCTTCTAAATCTACCCTTTCGGCTTGAAGCCACTACCCCTTGTCCTGTCACTACATGTCCTTGTAAAAAGTCCTTCTTCAGATTTCTTATAGGCTCCTTTTAGGTACTGGAAGCTGTTCTAAGGTCTCCCTGGAGCCTTCTCTTCTCCAGGCTGAACAAGACCCAACTCTCTCAGCCTGTCTTCATAGGAGAGGTGCTCCAGGCCCTTGATCATTTTTGTGGCCCTCCTCTGGACTTGCTTCAGCAGCTCCACCTCCCTCTTGTGTTCGGAGCCCCAGAGCTGAATACAGTGCTCCAGGTAGGATCTGAGGATAGCTGAGTAAAGGGGGGGAGAATCACCTCCCTCAGCCTGCTGGTCACACTCCTTTTGATGCAGCCTGGGATACGGTTGGCTTTCTGGGCTGTGAGAGCACACTTCTGGCTCATGTTGAGCTTTTTGTCAATCAACACACCCAAGTCCTTCTCTAAATATTTTTTAGGTACTTAGTTTGCTCCTCAGCTCCTCTCTGTTGTTTACTAGGAAATAATCATAATCATATCTGAAGCTTTTAAAGCACCCATGAACTTTTATGCACATTCACTGTACATGTGGAGGCAGAGCATTGCATTGCATACCTGTTCCTGGCTCATGGGACTTCCTGACCTATAGAAAACATCTGTGAAAGTCTAACCATCCTCTCCAGATGACACCTGCCCTTGTAGCTCTATAAAATGGCCAAAAGGCTCCTATTAACCCCAAGGAATGAGAACAGACTTTCTGTTCTGGTGCAGCTCTGCAGCATGGAGGCTCAGTGAAGGTGGACCTAGCTATGTAGATCTGTGAATGGTTGAACTGCCAAGAACTTAAGTGCTGACATTCCATGAAATCCCACATAAAAATGAATAGGAAAGCTTTCCCCAGTTATAGCAACAAATGTTTCCCCAAAATTTTCTTTTCTCCATTAAAATCCAAGAGGTTACATATAATAACTGAATTTTAGTTTCAGCTTTACTTTCTCCACTGGGTTTGTTTTCTGCAGCAGCAGATGCTACTGTCCACTTGAGCAGAAATGTGTCAGTGTCAGGCCTTGTCCTTCCTGTAAAGTATGTACTATTCTAGATCTATCCTCCTGTAGGTCACACGGTCATCCTTAAACATTACTGATAACCTGGACTCAGGCTGAACTAACATTTTAATAAATACAGTTCTTCATACAAGGTCTATTATTATAGCCATATAAATGTAAATGTACATATGCATAGACTGAGGAATCTAGAGATTTGTTTTCTTTTAATTAAAATAGCTTTATGCATATTTAAACATGCATACTTTTGAGAAGCATGAAGTAAAGAGAGGGAAACATTTTACAGAGGCTTAACTGGCTGTGTCTGATTTTTTGGCTATGAAGGACTTCAGAATAAAGTTTCTCTTGGTGGCTTTTCCTCCCTGCAGACATTTCTGTGTCTTCTTTGAGAAACTGCTTGCTATTTCTCTAAAAGCCTGTAGATTAGATTAGAAGTAAAATATGGTTCTTTTATGTCATACAGGCATCAGTGGGATATAGTTTTCTGAGCTACTGACTAAAAGAGTCAAAACTTACTGCAGAAATTTCCTGGTTTCCATTATTTGGGCTGATAGCATTCTCCATGCCTTAGGGTAGCAAGAATAAATAAACTAAGAATGAGGAAGTTGCTTTCTTGTGGAAGATTTTCCCATCCAAAACTGAATCAGACCAATTTCTCTGCCCTCCAAATCCAAATGAAATTCGAATACTGTTCAGTTTTGTCATGGTTTAAGCTCAGCCGGTAATTCAAAACTACGTAGCCGCTCGCTCACTCCCAACGTGCAATATAGTCCTTGTAAGGATACCTTTCTTCCATATCTGCCAAAAGCTGCCTCCAGAGGCTGAGGGCTCATTTCTCTTTTACAATTGTTTTGTCAATTCCCCCTTCCTTAGCAAGTGAGCCCAGCTGCTTGCCTTCTCTACCTTCTAGTTCATGACTTTTGGCACCATTGTCCCAGCATCACAGCAACCAGGTGACAATGTGCTCACCTGGAAGATGGCTGAAATCTTTTTGCATATTCTGCATCTCTGTCAAGGTCAGGAACTGAGAAGTTACCTCTTCTTCCTCTCCCTCTGATTCCTGTTCTAATTCCTCTCATACAGATGTCATCGCCTCTAGTTTGCACGTTGAGTCTTCATCTTTCTTCAGTGCATAAATTGCTTTTCATGCTTTTCGTTGCTTTTCCTCTTGCTTATAGGGGCAACTGATACTGGCACGGATTGATCCTTTGGTTTAGCTGTTGTGTCTTTCACTGGAGTTGGAGTACCCGAACCCAGGACAAGTTTGCATCAGTATATTTGGGTGATTGATAATACGCGTGACAGGAATTAATTAAACACACAGAATGCCATTGCATGCTCAATTTTAAGAGTAAAAAAGGAAGAGAATAAAGAAATTTCAAGGAAAACAAATACTAGGTCTAATTTCTTCATTGTGGAATACCCTGATTTGTGGGTTACGAGCAGCTGGAAAGCTTTATTTTGTAAAACATCACAAAATTATAGAATCATAGAATAGTTAGGGTTGGAAAGGACCTTAAGATTGGCTAGTTCCAAACCCCCTGCCATGGGCAGGGACGCCTCACACTAGACAATGTCATCCAGGACTCCGTCCAACCCAGCCTTGAACACTCTACTTTTGTTTTTCAGCTTTTCTTGAGTATATGCAACTGGACATTATCAGACTTCTACATGTGCAATTTTCATTTGACTTTTGATTTTCCCATATCATTATCAGATATGGGAAATAAGACAATTTTTGATCTGCAGACAGTGGAACTGTTACAGTCACTGACATATTCAGAAAGTAAGAAAAGTTTGAATATTTTAACCACTAAAACATACTGCTTTCACTCAGAAAGAAACCATAAAACCTATAAGCTTCCACATTCATTTTGTTGTTATTGTTGTTTAATCATATAAAATGATTATAACAAGCTGGCTGTGTTAGATCCTAGTAAATAAAGCACATATATTACACAGGGTCTGTTACCATGTGTAGATTTTCGATTTGCCCAGCCTGTAAGAATGTAAATTTACTTCCACGAGCTGCTGGTATGCATGCATTTTAGTGGATTTGTGCCATTATGGGCTTAAAGAGAATTCTGGTTAATCAGCAGATGGACTGTCAGGACTTTTCTCTTGCTTATTCCATATCTTTGTCCTATTCCTACACCACTCCTTCCCCTCAAACCTATGGATGTCAAGAACACTGTAAATAAATGCCAAGGTATTAGAGTCTGCTCCTACTATTCCAGATTTTATAAGTAGCATCCTGACAGTAAGGACCTCCTAAGCTCCATTTAAATCGGAAACATATGGAAAGCATAAAGAGTTAGATAATTAAGTATGCTATAGTGTCAAGAGATGAGATGGTGGTTAGCGAACTGGTGTCTTCTCTTATTTTTAACTTTCCAATTTTAATAAGTCCCAAACAAATACTTAAATTTATCCTTCATAGGACTTTTCTTCTATTTCTTTTTTTTTATTTATGTGGATGGCATTTATAGGTAGCCTACCATAAACCTTCTGTGACAGACAAGCTAAAAGGTCATCAGTACTTGTACGAGGAAAGTTGAACACACATTGGGACTGAAAAGGCATAACCACCTTGCTGGTGAAGGAATGAGGCCTGATGGTGAATAGAGTGAAAATCTAAAATAACTTCCAGACCCTGCAGTGAGTAGGTAAATTCTTAGCTGTGCTCATGAAGCAATCTGCTGAGGAAAAGAGCTGCTGCTCAGAAACAAGTGTATTTCTCCTGTTTGATGTAATATTCCTTCCCTACCGCTCTGTCATCTTTCCTTTGGCATTGTGGGATTGAATGTACATTGCAATGGATCACCACAGATATGCTTAATGTCCCTTGTTTCAGAGAGCATAATTCAGAACTTTGATGTAGGTTTCAGCTGGCAAGGTAATAAGGCATAGGAACAGTAAAGTTTTGAACTTTAAAAAATAATTGGCTTGCTGCAAAACAATCAAATTATCTGAAATGTTGATTTGAGTAGGCTTGCTCAGTAAGCTTGCATCTAGCCAGGAAGGCCCTAGCAATGTGAGAAAATGTTTAGTGTTTTTAATATTTCAATTTTTTTTTATGATAAGTAATCTCTACCTTGAATGTAGTAATCAATGTTTACTTCAAAATAAAATTGATTTTCAGTCAAGCAGATGAAGAGAGATCATTTTGTGCTGTCTCAGATTCTGCCTAATTCAGTATTAGTTACATACTGGTCTCCAGAAGAGATGTTTAATATTTCAATAAAGTTTTACATGGTCATCAAGCAGCAAATTCTTCTTACTAAGCAATTTTGATGGAATACAGATGGAAGCAATTAGAAAAGCTTTTCAGAAATAGGGTTAATAGTTTATCTTCTCTAACTCAATACTTACCTACACTACTGAACACATCATGCGCTACAAGGATTGTAAACAGAAGAGAAAAAGTAAAATCTCAGTGAAAAATATAGATGAACAGGAGATTCACACAGGCTTTAAGAAGTTTTGAATCATAGATCTGCCTGCACATGGAAGGAGAAAAGAAGAACTGTTACAGCTGAAACCAGGACATGGTCTGATAATTTAACTAAAAATAAAATGGATCCTGTCTACACTCTTGTTTTGTTATTGAGCAGATGCTACAGTTTCCATCTCCATGAACAACTCAATGCAGCATTTTAAACTAGAACATGAATAACACTTTTGCTGAGGTGTCTTTTTTTTACAGTTTATATGGCTCATAAACCAGTTTTGAGTCTCAAAACTCAGATGAAAATTTTCACTAGGGTTGTGTATTACGGAAGGAAAAGATTAAAAATAACTGCAGAATTTCACCTCTCTTTTCCTACTTGCATTTTAGCTGCTGAAAATTTTCAATTTAAAGTCCTTTTCAAGCATTAGAGATTTCACTTTAACCATATGAAAAAAGGTTGTAAGATCACTTACTAAATGCTGCTAAAGCTAATGACTAAGCTAAGAATTCATTCAAATATCCTTTTTGTGGAAACTCATATTTTTTATATATACATTATATATATGTCAGCAAGAACTAATGAATTTTGTGTGAAGCTTTCTCAATCTAAAAAGAAAATTTTGGGCACAGTCCAGTCAGTACTGTTAGCCATCAGATTCACATTTTCAATTCTGCCTTGTATGACCCATGGCCAAATCTTAAAGCTGAGCTCAATGATCTCCTTCCAGACCTTAAGGGAGTGTTGGGTTACTCTCCCAGTCTCTGCTGCCTTTATTTTAATTTTATGTTTTAAGAAGACTATTTTTTCTTCCAAAGCATAATTTTCATTTGATCAAAGTCCCTATTTCCACTCAGCCCCAGGGGTTTGACGGTCAAGAACAGAATATGGATGCCTGGCTCCTGGGCTAGTTGAAGTGAATTGAGGCATATCCTCTAGTGATTATTATAAAGGAAAAGTAAATGTTTGTGCTTCTCTGCTGTAATGTCTGTTTTGTTGATTCTCAGATTAACCCACTACACCCAACCCACTGTTCTTTGAGAATGACAAGGAAAAATAAACTGTGGATATTCTGTTCCTTAGGAAGTGCCAGAGTCTAAAATGATGCCACTGCCTTTTTGCTTACCACAAAGTCTTTCCCACATAGCAGTAAATACTTATAAAAAATGTTGGGAGATGTAAAAGTACAAAGTGGAAGTTATATAGGCTCAGAAACCAAAATTATAATGATTATATTCTAAAAAAGGTTGAAAACTTAAGTTTCTATTTGCATTGAAGCAAGTGTTTTCCAGGTCTGGCTTTACTTTTGAAGAATAAATTTTGTCAAAAATACACTTACTTTGAGTGTCTTGACTTAATTATTACAAATGCTTCAGTACAACATACATGGCTGTATTTGCCAATGTGCGTGCATAATGTGAATTCTTCTATACTACGGAAACTTGAAATCCAACTGACAGCTCTAAGCTAGATCTTGGATAGGCTGCTGAAAATAATTTTCTAACCTGCTTTGTTCAGAGTCAATCTGTTCATAATTTCACAGTGTAAGCAAATCATCTTGAAAAGAAAAAGACATGCTGGAGATACCAGTACTAAAAATTTTTTAAATCAGATGTATGATTGTTTACGGCACACTTGAAAATAGAAGTGTCAAATGGATATAACATGGAGCTAGCATTGTACTTAATGGAATTTTTAAGGAGAAGAGGTGAGTGCCAGTTCATGACTCTGTATTTTAGCTTGCTTTTTTCTAGACTTTCTGTATACAACATTTCACAAGGTGTCAATAATAAAATAACAAAAGTCAGAGCTGTGTCTAAGGACATAGCAGAAGTGATAACAAGAATTAATTGAATAAATGAAACTCATTAAGTTATTATTTCATGTGCAGGCAATGCATACAGGGGTGCCATCAAGGTTAATCTATTTATCTATCTGAAGAGACCTCAAGGGAATGGTGAATAACAAATGCTGGTACTGAAGTCTGTTTCTGACTGGTGACTCAGTAGAAGTTAAGGGGTTTGTAATCAATTTAGATCTCATCTTTGTGATAAAATGACAGCATTACTGACGTGTAGACACACCCTGTCTTTGCAATTTTAGTAGTCTAGGTAAATTGTTAAATGCAATAATCGTAAATAGTTGAATTATGACTAATAATGCAAATTATAGAACTGCAGCACTGCTCATTATTTAATTTCCCTGTCCCTGTTCATTATAACTCTTTGTTTTCAGTTGATAGTCCTTTTGGCAAATTTCAAATGTGTGTGCTGAAATTTTGAGTGCTGGGTGTATCCTCCAGAGCCCTTCAATGGCACTTGTTGAGGTTGTAGTCCTGATTGAAATCTTACACAGAAATGATTTCTTCATTTCTGAGAAAGGAGCTAAAAAACATAGTTATGTTTAGTGATGTTACAAATCAAACTGATTAATTCTGATTTGAAGATTTTGGGCTCCCTATTTATGGGTACAATGATTTAAGACTTGGATAAGTCCTGATCTGGGAGGAAGGCTTGTGCCAGTTTGTCTTCTGCTATCCTGGAAACAATGGTCCAAGTCCAGAAACCAGAGCTCCTCTGATGCCAGTAACTTAAACTGTGAAGGTGACAATCACAAGTACCAGAAGTCTATCACTTAAATTCAAAACAGGACTGTCTGTCTCATGATTCTAGCTTATGTCAACTAGCACAGGACAAGGACTCTGTCCAAAGGCATTATGTGTGCCGCTGCTTTATTTTAGGGGCTAATAAAATTTAATGGCTTGGACACAGTGGCTTCCATTTGATCTCTGTAACAGTGTTCTTCAGCAAGTTTAAACTTTTTTTAGCCATTATAAAATACAAGTTATGAATGCTTGTACAGTTTAACAGCTAAATAACAAAAAAAAAAAAATCAAATTTCACTAAGAAAACTCAAACTGTTCAAACCTTCAATAATTGACAAGATTTTTGCATGTGGTTGTATTGCACATCTGCTCTCTCACAAATCAATTAGGCATGCTCTGGGTTACAGATGCAAACCTGGATTTTCATTTGACATGTATTAACAAGGAGTTTATCTCTGCTGTGATCCCAATTATCCCCCTGGATAACGCACATGTTACTTAAAATGGGAAGCAATCTTACTGAAATGATGAGGTGACAAGAGTTAGATTTCAAACACTGTAAAAGGGTAGATTAGACACATTGCAAGTCAAGCATCTGAAAAATAGAGTGTGCTTGCAAAACCTTTAGCTGAAGTGATGCCCAGCAATTCTGATTCCCTAAGGCAGTATTCTGTCACCCTGATCATGGAGCTATGCTTTTTTCTGCTGTTACTTTCTCATTTCCCACTGAAAGTCTACAGGAAAGGAGGCGGACATCAGTCTCTTCCACTGCATGCTGTTTTCCAGAGAGCAACTAGCATGAGGCAGGATAAAGAACAGCATGATGCGTAGATATTTGTTGGAATACGAAATGTAAATTCTTCGAAGGTATGCACCTTAAAATGTGACAGCACCTTAAAATGTGACCAATAGTAAAAAATATTTTTCAATTATGTGTCCTAAAAGATCATACTTTAACCAAAAAAAATTCCTCTTGAGGACTGTCTGTAAATCATAGCCTTCAGTTATACCACTAGGTTAGTTCTTCATCTTTAGGTATTCCTTAGATTTGCAAATCAATTTATCTATCTGAAGATAGATAAAAGTTTTAACTCTTGACAAGAAGTTTTAACTCTTGCAAGAGTTAAACATAACAAAAAGTTTGAAAATCAGCATTATGAGAAATACGTACAATAATTTCTATGTCTATGTTATGTCTTTTTGGTTCGTTTTAGTCACTGATAGGAAAAGAGCCAGGGCTATAATGTGGAGGTTATGGAACTGTACCTAAATCTTTATGTTTCCTCCACTGTTTTCCTCTGTATCTGGCAAATTGAGCGTTGCTTTCCATGAGGTTGGTACTTTGATACTAAGTGGATAAGCAAATGGTCAAATAAATTTTTAAAGGGAGAGTACGAAACTGCTTAGTTGCATCTTGATGAACATTTACATATGCCAAAGAAGTTATTTTTATCAAGAATATATAACTTTTTGAAGAAAATAATGTTTTATTTCAGAAGTTTAATACAAAACCTGTGATACTTGCATGTAAGTGGCACTTACTTGCGTGCAAGTTACCTCTTTTTCCCATTTTCTTGTTTCAAGATATGCTGGGTTTTTTTTTAAACTGTCCCAATTCTCCCTCTGTGACACTGAGCTGCAGCTGAAAGGGGGTGGAAAATCTAAGCCCAAAAGCAACGGTTTAGTGCTTATATACATTAAATAAATTACTCTTTACATGAATAATTTACCATAGAGTCTTTCTGCACAGTTAAAATGTTGCTATAAGAATCTGTTCTTACTGGATGGTCCCTGGTCTGAAACTCAGTCAGTAGGTTTGTTTGTATATAATATATTGTGTTTACTTTCACTCTGGAAATGTTATGCATTTCTATGTATCAGTATTTCTCCTAAGAAACAAAAATCTTGCTGTGTTCAGCATGGTTGAATCTGATAACATAAATCAGTTTGTTATTGGGTATCCTGGGTGCTTTCTGAGTCTTTGGATTAAACACATTCTTTTCTTCAAAACACATGAATGAATTAACATCTTCTTACTGAAGATTTTCTCTGCTTCTAAGATTTATCTCATGTTTAAGAATTGTTATATATGGTCTTATTCAGTTCTCAAGTATAGCTGTATTTTTATGTAAAGGCCTTGGAACTCCTAAAATGAAAAGCTCTCAATTTACTGGAAATAAAATTAGTGGGGGGTTAATGTACTTTAGCTATTTTAAAAACATTTGAGATGTTATGAAACTAAAGGTCTTTTCACAAATTGAAAAGAAACTGCAGTTAAGTTAAAGGTCTTTTAAGAGAGAGAAAAAAATATTCCAAATTGGAAAAGCCAAATCAGGCTTTTGTGAAATAGATATCCAGTGGGTAGGCACCTAATGACAGCTTGCAAACGTATATGAGGGAATGGTCATGTAATTGGAAGCCACCAAGTAACCAGGATAAACTAACAGTAAATTGCAGTATATACCCTTTGCTCAACTCAGGTTTAAACAGAACCAGTGCAGATTTCTGCAGAGGCTGATAAGTTGCCTTCAGCTGTGTGGATATGCCCTCGTATGTGAGGAAGGGGCAGACTCTTGTTGCGTCTGGGAAGTTTACTCCTCACAGACCATCTTTTTATAATATTCTTTTTCCTGCTTGATTCGATATTGCTAGCAACTGTTGCAATATCTCAGCACCAGATCACCAGCAAAGCAGCCCTTTGGTGACTTGATGGTGTCTCCAATATCAGATGTGTTAAGATCAAAAGTCTCACTGTTGACTGATGGAAAGAAGTGCTCACAAAACTAGAGAAACATATGAAGACATTGGTGGCTGTTCACTGAAAGTCACCTAAGTCTGAACAGAAAGGCAGTATGTGGGTTGAATTTGAAAATAATTTATGCTATATACTATATTGTAACAAAAATCTGGAGGTCAATGTATATGTCTCAGTTAAAATTCAAATAGGAAATCCTAAAATTCTATTGTGGATCCTGCAGAAGCATCACTGATACTCACTGGCAGTGTTAGGCTTATCTTCTTTGAAAGTCAGTTATCACTGAAGCAACCTAAAGAGTTTGCTGCTGCATTAAGTAACTTTCATCTGTGTAGCACCAACTGAGCACACAAGCAGACTGCAGTGTCCCTTTGCAGCACTGCTTTCAATTATCTCATTGTGACACTCCAGCAGTCCTAGGTCTTCAGATACAGCACTTGAGATGTGCTTTGCCATCCTGACCGTGCTACAGCCATATGCACGTACTCCTGTAGAAGCCCCAGGACTGCTTGTGCAGCACTTCTGTAGCGATGTAGAAGCAATTTGGTTTCAGCCCCTTGGCAGTCTTTCTGTAGAAAGGGATTCTTCTGCCAGTAATGGTACCTTTTGAGTAAGACAATGGGATTAGGCATACAGACTACAGAACAATGTTTGGAGCACAAGATTGCTGTTTATTTGCTTGGGTTTTTTTTACTAGATATGTACCTAATCTAGCAGATTTCTTTAGAAATTTCAGTCTCTGGCTACATCATGACCATGAAGCAATTCTGTGTTGCCAGCCTGATTTTTCAAGTGTTGCAACAAGCTGTCCTGAGGTCTGACAACACAGATTCTCAATTCCATGTCAGGCTGACAGGAAAAAAAATAAAAGTACTATCAGTGTTTAATAGAAATTAGCTAATGTTGTTTTGTCCCAATTCTACCTCATTTAAACAAAAACATTTTTATATCAGTCTAGAGAAAGAGTTGCCATAAATTTCATGACTGAGTACCTGTCTTGAAACACGGAAGAATGGTTGCTTGCCAGCCAGGTCACCACTTCCTCACCTGACTGTGGGTTATCATCTTCTTCCTGCATTGTTCCTAGTTTAAAGCTTTTCTCACCAGGCTGGCCAGTTGGTTGGCAAAGATGTCTTTTTCCCACTTGGTTGGGGGAATCCTGTCTCTCCCTTTCAGGTCACACCCCTCAGAGGTCATAAAACTCAAGTCCTTGTTGCTGATTCTAACTACACAGGCAGGAGTTGACCCAAGGGATCTCTGTCTGTACTATGAATATTCTTGAATGCTCTTGTACTTTCCTTTTGCTAATATGAAAAAAAAATAAAAAGTATTCTGAAATCAAGAACTAGGTCCCAACGGACTTACTCAACAGCTATGGCTTTTTTAAAAGTAATTATTGTCTTTTTTGAAATTCTGTTTTCTGTTTTTTTGAGACTTAAGAGTGTGTCTGGACCATATTTGGAAGCTTTCCTAAGTCTTGAAGGTTAAATGTTTCCAAGATATTTTAACAATGCAAACTTTAACATAGAAGTTTTGTATCACTGATGTCTTGAGGCAGAAGACAAGGAATCCTCAGACAAAAGCTTGTCAACCAGCTTTTGATTCACAGCATGCTGCATTGCTATACCATTAGAAGATTTGTCTTTTCCTCAAATTCATGGCCGTTAGGGGGCAAGTTGTCTTCTTGATGTGAGGGCTTTGATGGTGAAATAAATATCCAGACTGAGGGTGCTTCCACTTTTATCAGGTATTGTGTAATTTTTAAAGTCTTTGTAGGATGGAGTGATGGGGTAATGTTATCATTTCACTTTTTGTGTCATTAACTCTTGGCTGGTTTTTATTTTAATTCTTGCAGATTTTTAAAACAGAGAACAATTACTCTTTCCAACTGTTTGTTTTACTTTGTGCAGTTATTAACAACAATTTATTGATGTGGCTGAGGATCTCTATAGGGATTTCCACATTGTATCCTACCCACTAATAGCTGGAACTGGGGCTACTGAGAACAGACTGTGTGCTTTCAATCTAAAATATTAGTAAAGTATTCAATATTTTTTTGAAGGTATATTAGAGCAAAATTAAATGGCAATTTCATTACCCCCTTTCCAAGCCCCCAAATTGAAGAAGAATAAATATACTCTGTCCTCTAATTTCAAGGGAATTCTTCCCCACAAAGTGAAGTATTCACATATATGGAGGATGCAGAGAAAACTTGTGCTATTCTGCCTGATAATAAGAAGAGAAATGCGTTCCTTTCTGAAAATAAACTGGATCTTGAAAGGAACTTTGGTTATTTTTAGTATATTACATCTCTTATTTGTGGTGAAAACAAAATATACTTGATTATTTTAACTGAGAGACACAGGGTGAAGAAGAAGAGTTAAATTATAATTGGTTTAAATTATAAAAATCTGATGAGAAATGGATGAAAATAAACAGTGGGTTACTATTCTAACTTTGTCTTTTGACATGAGGAGAAAAAAAGGGAAATAAATTGGAATAACTCCATCATCTTAGAATAATCAATTTCTGTCAGAACTGAGCATCTGCTTTTAGATAACACTGGACAAAGGCATAAAATTTAGGGAGGCACAAAGGATGACAATGTATCAAAACCAAAAAAGAAAAAAAAAACATCCGTAGAACACATACAGACAACATGAAAAACTACAAGATAGCCTGTCTGTATCTAAAATGTGCTAAAAAATTGAAAAAGCTGCTTCAGATTCAAAAAGTCCTCCATCTTTTTATGAGTGTTGTGGTTTAAGGCCTGCCACACAGCCTGCTCACTGCCCTCCCCCACGCCCCTTCGGGTCATGGAGGGATGGGGAAGAGAATCAAAAGAATACAACTCCCACAGGTTGAGATAAGAACAGTCTATTAACTAAGGTATA
>WYDI02033994.1:0-18651 GCA_009867235.2 Psittacus erithacus | reverse complement strand
GAAGAGCTTCTGCCTAAGAGCTCATCTCAGTCTCCCCTCTGGCAGGTTAAAGCCATTCCCCTTGGCCCGTCCCTACAGGCCCTTGTCCAAGGCCCCTCTCCAGGTTTCTTCTTGTCCCTTTCAGTGTTGAAAGATCTCCCTGGAGCTTCCTTACTGTTACAGAACCACATAATTACAAGTCTATATTTGCTTCCTCAGCAAAAAGTAAATCCTGTTGGAGATACAAGACCTGTGCCCAGGATCAGGCTGTAAACACTGCACTAACAGCATGAGGAGCTTGTGTCAATTATCGGATGAGGAGAGTGAGGGACCTTGGTATGTGCTCCGGGATGAGCAATGGGACCTTGGGAAGGGCCAAGGGACAGCCCCAGTGACCCCTCTGTGCTCCACCAGTGCCCAGGCCTGCACAGCTGAGACCTTCCATCAGCGAGCCAGGATCCTGCTCAGGAGGACAGGAGGGCAATAGCTGCTGCTGCAGCACTTGGCAACCAGCTCCGAGCTGCTACAGCAAAAATGACCCTTCATGTGAAGGAGGAGGCGACCCAAGAGAGAGAAATGGGGAGAGAACACAACAGTGTGAGAACTTCTATGATGCCCATGAGCTCCAGAAGGAGCCTCCTTCCCATTTCTCTCAGCTCCATGGCTAGCACAGGTCTCACACAGCTATTGGTACTGCCAGGTTACACTTAGTGTTGCTCAGGGTAAGGTGTCAGCTCTCCTCCCCTCTCTTATCCCATCAGTAGGTGCCAGTGGGCAATACAACATACTCATCAACTGCTACTCCCACACTAAACATCACAGTCCCCCCTTTATTTCAGTTCAGTAACTCTGGTGCCAGTCATCACTGTAAGCCTGCTGCTCCCTTTTCAGCTTGTCAGTTTGGATCCTGTACCAGTTCTCCCTTCTTGTTTCTTCAGCAAAAGGCACCAGCGCTTACCCCATAGGGGCTGGCTTCTATTACTCCTGGTCTGTGAACCTGCTCTGATCCTTCATGAGAAGATACATTCTCCAGTATCATGGATCAGAAAAGAGCACTTTGTTTTCACCAACCATTTCACTTCAGCTTTACTCCAACCTTGCTGAGAAACTGCTCTGATTTGTATGAAAAAAGTCAGGCAAATGAAGCCTGAAACTCAAATGAACATGTGCACATTCCTGCAAGATTCAGCGTGTTCCACTCTGTGCTGAGCCTGTGTGCAGTTAACTTGGTAGAATTTACTGACCCTGCACGAAAAACCCCCAACAACCCAACCTGTTCCATTTCCTTTATTTTGTCATCTTGCCAGTTCTAATAGCACACAAATTCTCTTCCTGACAGCAGAGCACATGTGGCTGAGTACGCACAATGCTGAAGACTGTTCAAAACAGGGAACTGTAACCAAGTCCAGTCAATGACCCATTAAAACGGAAGAAAACTAAATGATAAAGAATAGGCGAAGGGAGAGAGGACACAGGGCAGGAAGAAACTGACGGAGAAGACAATGGTGGGGGACAAACACCCCATAAAACTGTAACTACAAACAAGAAATAAACGAGGGAATTAAAAGCAGCAGTGAGGGAATTTGGAAACATGAAGGAAGGCTACAACAAGATGGGCAATGCATGAAGAACAGCCTCGAACCCAGCCAGAATGCAGCAGTATGATTCTTCTGACACTAGACTCCACTTGTAAATGTAAACCAAAGCACTCTATAGTCCATTAATACTTATTAATATCCAATTCATATTGGCAAATGGGTTTTCTGTGTGTGTTCAGCGTAGAATTTGTGTATCCACACAACTTATCACCTGGGCAAGCTAGATGACAACGTACACAAATTCCAAATATAGGTGTGACCCTTAAAAACTGCTGCCTACACTACAGCCTTCAAAAGAGACATGCACGTTAAAGCAATCCTCCTCTTCAAGTCTCCTAAAATGCTTAAGTTCACTTTGGAGCATCCATTCAGGTTTTCTGTTACCTCTCTTAACTCCTCCTGACGTGCCTCATGTGGCATCTGGGGGCGCAGGTTGCTTTCAATGCTGCTCTTATATCCAGGGAATACAAATCCATCCGGTGACTGCCACATACTCTTGGATTTTTCAAAGAATTCCTTACAGGTAGCAACCATATCCACTGGCTCAAACGTGGCTGACAGATAGCCTCGGCAATGAGTAAATCTGGGTTTTGGTTCCTACAAAATAAATGATGGGTGGTTTTGTTAATGTAAATGCCCCTTTGCTGGGAAAGGAGCGCATAAGGTACAGAACCAGCATGGTTTCTTTCCTTAAGACTGCAAGTAATCACAGATCAAAATTATACAAAATATATATCATTAAATATTTAAAGGGCTTAATTTCATTCTATTATGATCAAGTGATGGATTTAATGACAAGTGTTCTAATGGGATCCCTGTAAAATAATTACAGACAGAAATATCCTTAACATTATGTGTGCAAAAAGAGAGCTGTAGTTCATACTGCGTCCATGGTACATCATGAGCAGTTCTCACAGAGCTACAGTTAATTTCCACCAGCTGACAGGAAAATGGCATTTGTTATTAAGATTTGAGCCAGCTATTCAGATGCAAGAAGACAAATGTGATTCTTCAAATGTGTTCTTCAAATCATTTAATACTGCATACACCAATGCTGCAATTACTCCAGTTCTCCCACTTTCATGTGGGACAGAACTGGAAGTGACCACCTCAGTTATCAAAGTCTGCACTCACAATAACAGCCCAAGTCATGGAGGTGAGAAAATGTGGCTACAATGAATGGCAATTAAGAGCAGAATTATAGACGGCAACGAAGAATACCTCAGACTGAGATTCTTTTGGATCCCAGCTTCCCTTCCTATGTGCTAACACGGGAGTTAGTAGTGTAGAACTATGAGTTTACACTGTTCACCTTTCTTTTTTTAAGCACTACAGAGAGCAAGCCAAGACCTTTCAGTTATGTGTCTCAATTTACCTTTGTCATTTCCTGGCGAAGATGCTTCTTTGCAAGTGCTGCAGAATTCAGGCTCTGACAGCTGTAGTTAAAGGCAGATTTCTCATCAACAGGAGAGCTCGTGAAAGCTTTAAACCTTGGCTTTTCCATCTTCCCTTTGAGTTGGCATGCAGCATTAATGTTAGCCTGCAAAGAGAGATTACATGGGAGTTCTGCCTGCATTGGGAATTGAGTGTTACTGAAAATTATAAACAAGCAAATGACCCTGCAAACATTAAAACCCCCTTTTTGTTAATAAAATACTTCACAAAAAGACTTATTAAAAAATAGCACAATTTCACTCTTGGATATTGATATTCTGTCAGACTAACAGCAGTAGACTGGAGGCAAGCACTTATCAAAGAATGTCTTCTACTTACAGGTATAAATAGTTCTAATACTTGCTCTGGAGAGCTGGTTGTCTTCGTAAATAAGATCAGTTCTTTCACTTGTACAATTGCATCAACATCCCAGCAAATACCGTGACATGGGAAACACCATTCACCCTAACTCCCCAAGTTTCCTTACTGACACGGTACAATTAAACCCTCACACTTATTCACTGATTTCAGAACATCATTCTACTGTGTTTATGGCAATCATAGTTTTAATTCAGGTTCTGCCATAACAGGTAACTACAGCAAGAGAGTAAGATTGCATTTTGGATGTGACCTCCCTGTGACATTCACTTCCTTTTCCTGTTAATCAGAAAGCCTGAAGAGTTACCTGATCTGCTATTAAAAAATCTTTTCTTTCCCATAGAGGCCTTCCCAGCTCCTCCATTATCCTCTGGATTGAACAGCACGTGTAAAACAAAAACTTGTTAAAACATGCCTACTGGGAAGACTGCCAGCTTTACACAGGTAACAAAATAACTCCACACTTCATCTACCCAGAATGAGCTCTGCTGCTCTCAACCTCCTATGATGTTATAAAAGCAAGTACAAGGAACAATTACTTCAGATTGATTCCTTTTCTAGCCTCATGAAATATTCCTTTATCAACAGACTAAGACTGAAAAACAAGTACTTGGGAGTTAGGTTTCTTTCAGTATCTCCAAGACAGTACCCTCATGAAGGAACACAGATTGCCACATATCAGGCAAAACTTGTTTGCATTAAAACATGTACAGGAAAAAACATTCTGAACTATTCTTCAAAAGACATGGGATAGCTAGAGTCCTCAACGATCCAACATACCCAAAAAAGCAATCCAGACTCCCAGGAAACGTGGAATACCCTTTCTTTGATGTCTATATTAGCAGGAAAGGGTTTGGTTTCAACACATTTTCCCTGAGGGAACAGAAGGGCTGGATGGACACTGGTAACAAGCAAGAAGAGGTTCTAAAATTCTTCACCATTTCCTTAAAGCCCAGCTCAGCTCTGTCTGCAACTGCTGATTTTATTTAGTTAGGAATATGCCTTCATGGTGGCCCAAAGGCAAGTATGTCTTTTACACGGCAAGAGAAGAAAGCCCAATTTTCACATGAGCTTAGCTGGCTTGGCCCCCTGCAAGCAGCTGAAGCCTGGGTGACATGCTAAAGCACAATGGGGGAGCTATGGGGAAGAAAGAGACAAAGAACAATAGAAACCAAGCTCAAAAAGAAATGACAGAGTGGTTTCCTCACCATTCACTGCCTCCTCTGTTTATCTGTGAGTGCTACAACTGCCTTCCTCTTTGAGAAGTAATTACAATTGCAATTCAACTGTCACAAAATAAAACCACCCTGCACTTTGTTATCCCATTGGTACAATACCTACAAACACCCTACCAAGTCTTCTAAGTCTAATGAGTTGTTGTTTCAGGAGACAAAGGAGGTGTTGATTAAGGAGATGAAGTTTTGCAACTACGAGGCTTTGCCCCTCACATATCACAAACCACTCACCTCAGTATAGTTTTTCTCAAAAGACATTTTGTCTGCTATTTCTTTCTTCCGCTGCATATAGGCTTCATTGTAGTTATCTACTGAAGAAGATACTGCCTGTTTCACTCTGCTAACCTTTCCTGGTACTGTATAATCATCAGGGGAAAATGTGGGTAAAGGAGGTGTCTGAGTGAAGAGATCCTCATCAGTTAAGGGAACTCCATACTCAAGACTCAAGGCTGTGATCATCTCTGCTGAGGGCAGCAGATCCCCATGGATTACATCCCTCAACCTCTTACTGCGACAGAGGGAACTGAGCCTACAAATAGACATCAACACTTTATTAGTTTACAAAAACTTCACTGCAATCAAATCATTATGATATTACTGTAGGAAAACTATACAACCTTCTTGAAACATGTACTTAGTAAGAAGTTCAGATCGGTTCATGTCTGCTGGCATTTAGCAGCAATAAAGAAGTTTAGCAGTTTAATAAACCTACTAGGAATATTGTAGGAATGTTGCTGGATTTAGCACTAGATTTAGCTGCAAGTTAATGATTAGTTGCTGAATTTCTCTAGCCTCTGGCTGAAAAAGCAATAAAACAAACTCCCTTCACGCACACTGGTTCTAGCACATGACTCATATTTATGTTGAACACCCACCAAACCCCATCCTGCCTTACCTCTATTTTATGCCTCATTCACTTTCATTCTACATGCCATTCATGACAACACTTACCTCACATCAGATTTCTTTCGATTCACTCCATTTGGCCTGCAAAGCCTAGTGTCAACACAAAAGCAGTTCTAAACACACAACAGCCACTGAGCCCCACACACACACTCCATCCACACACTTCATTCAGTCCTCTGTCTTCCTAGCTCAGGCCATAGGAGGGGCCATGAGATAAAGTGACTGATCTGACGGCCAAACATAGTGCTGTGATCATCTGCCAAAAGTGGAAGTTTGTTAATTCATTTAGCACACAGCTATCATTTACTTGAGGAAAGTAACTTCACAAAATACTGAAAAAGAAATCATTTGTAAAATTACTGCGACAACATTATTTTCTTACTACTACTTCTGAGCCATGTGTGCAACCGATAAATAACATTCATTTCAAAGTTGCATCAGCATTAATGGCACAAACTGAGTTTATACTGGTATGCTAAAAATCAAAGTGGACAATGTGCACATGGATCATGTGCATTAGTTTTTCTGCAGTTAAAACTACTCTCCTGGCTAATGCTAGAAGGAAGTTTCTCAAAAAGTAGCAGCTTCTGTTGTGCACACATTAAACTGCTCAGGGACTACCGCAAACCAAAACCTAAGAAAAACAGAAGTTCTCCAGGTTAGACACTGCTCTTGACCACAGTTCACAGCCTGTATACTCCAGTGAAGAACGTATTTGTATTTCTCTGAATAACAACAGACCTGGCAGAACAAAGGTATAGCAAGAATGACACCCAAAGGCTGGCAGACCCAATTTGTTCATCTGTGATGGTCAGTCACCACTCCATCAGCAGGCAGAAACCACACTCTTCTGGCTTATCACCCTGATCTGAAACCTGAATTCCCCATCAGGCCTCAGACTGCTTTCATCATGGAAAAGATACCAAGAGTAGTATTTTTTGTACCAAACATTCATGCTGCTCAGATTTCATTTCTTGACTATGAATCTGGACAAGTCATACCTGGACAGGGCTTGGAAACATGCCTGAGGAACCACACCTCGGATATACAGCAGAGAGTTTTTTGCTATAGTGAAGAGGGGCTCACAGAGGCGGAAATGATAAAAGAGAACTTCCAGGTCTGTGTACAGGCGATGAGGGAAAGCCAGTTGTGAGTTATAGAGTATTGCCAGTTGGCCATCTTCAGGTTTGTAAGACCTGCAACAAAGTACCCCAATGTCAGGGTTGACACAACCAGGCATATTTCAAGTTTCCTCAGTTCTGCAGTACAGTGTCTCTCTCTAGTAACACTGCTTTGCTTTTGTCCTTTAGGTGAAACCTCTTACTCTGTGGCCTTCACTTCACTTGAACTACGCAAGAACAACCATCAAAAAATCACTGTGTCATTTCTTCTGAAGCTGCACAGCAAACATTTGAAAGGAAGCTCACCTCAGTTTCATCAGTGTCATGCCTCTGAGCAGCAGAAGCATTATTATGTATATTTCTACTATAAAGACCACACTGCAGCATTAAAACAAGGCTTCAGTTTAGGTTACAGGTGGGCACTGACAAGAGACAACTTTTCATGCAATAAGTAATTTCAGTAACTGCAATGAAGTGACTTGTATCAAAACAACCAACCAACCAACCCCTACAAAACAAACCAGCAACCAACCAGCGCTCCCAGAAAAGCTTTAACAATGCACTACAGTGCTGGAAAAATACCAATTATTTTGAAGCATGAAATCTGAGGGAAACATTCTCTTTGAATTTGTCACATTTTCCCCTAAACTCAAAGAAAGAAACTGCTCGAGGTCCAGCTTCCTGATGCCGACTTGTTGGGTTTATATCCCATTAAGCCTTTTTTGTTATCAATTACAATTGGCAGATTACAGAATTGCTTCCACAAACCAAGCAGCAGCTTAACAAAAAAAGGGACGTGTTCCCATCCTTCTCATTGTAAATTCACATGGATGATCTGTGGTGTAAGGTGGTAAAGATGAGAAGCTTATGCCTCAAGTGAACCAGCCACCGGGGCGCAAATCCACTAAAACTGCATGGAAAGCATCAACTATATACTCATCCATATACAGAAAGGGATGGGGAGGTATGAATCAAATTAAAATCTTTGATCTAAGGAAGTAACTGATGAAAAACTTCAAACTCTCTTACCTTTCAAAGTGTCTATCCCATAGTTTCTTGATGGCTTTCTCTTTTAATCCCTCCAAGACAAAGAGATGAGTTGCTCCATCCAGTAAGTGAAAACCAGTAACAATATCCAACTCGGAAACTTTCTCAAGTGTGGTTTTTAGTTTTAGTGCAGCAAGAGCCATTCCGATTAAGAGTACAGGCCAGCCATCCAGCTGGAGGGCTTTAGTATTGATTTCTTTAATCTCTTCTACCAAATAATGCAATAAAGATGAGTTATTATAGTCAAAAATGTAGATTATACAACCATATGGGCAACTTGTGACTTGAGTATCAGCAATTTCTGCATGTGTTCTCAACGGCACGGCTATTTCCACTCTTACTTTCAAAACTGAGTCTGATTCTAGATAATGTCCCATGGGCAATAAGAAAGAATTACTCACCGATTCTGTTATTTTCCCATTTTTATCCTCACTGGAAGCATCTGTATTTGGAACTGAACAGTTACGGATGGGAGCACTGACATTTAAGTACTTTTTACCCAACAATAAATCAGTCAGACGGACTTTAGCTACCCCATGTGGATGCCACATTTCATTCTTCAACTTATAAGCTGTGGATTTGTAAGCGAAGAAGCTCACCTTCCCCACATGCTCATCAGCTTCATTGTCCCCAAACAAAGCTGGCTTTTTTGTGATGGTTTCCATGTTTCTATCCCGGTCATGAACTTCAATCTCCAAAGGTGGACCTCTCAGGTATGCCTCTAATTCCCCAGGTTTCATTGTCCCTGTTAGAAGTACGTTGACATCCTTAAAGTAGACATGGGTTCCATGGATTTGTTCGTGAGTTTGATGAGGTGGGAAGTTGTGAAATTTGTATTTGCAGTAGGTGGGGACACACAACCTCTAAACAACAAAAAATGGGGAGAAACAGATATTTGTAGCATTAACCTTCTCCCTTTTTAACTTCACAGACCAATCAGTTTTTCCAGTAGGTAAGATATGGGGGATGTAGTTCATGGCACAATGTATGGTCTTCCAAGGCAGCAAAAAAGCCATTCTACATGCCTGGATCCTGGGTTTGGGGAATATGCTGCCCTCTTTGCCTCTCCTCAACTTTGCTGACTTTCCAAATATGTCAGAAAACCCCTCACTCTTTCTAGATCACTGAAGAAGCAAGCATCCTGGGGACTGCAATGCTCCTCAGGCTTTTTTGTTTCTTATTATGCATTCCTCTGTAGGATTCAAGGCCTAAAATAAACACTTATTTAAAAGCTAGGAAGTCCAACAAGTACCCAGAGATACGTTGGGGATTGGACTGTATGATCTCCATTATCGGTTTACAAATTCGAGGAGGCAAACAGAGGGATTCATTTCACAATACTTGTGGTTCCTCCATGTTTAAGCATCCATTGGTGTTGCAGAAGCCTGCATTGAGCTGAGGAGACATGTCAAGGCCTACCCTGACAATTCCCAATCTGAAACAGTTCATTATTCATGCAGTACCCCACTTGGCAAAGGAAACCAAGCCAAAACTTCTGCGGTCACTGCAGACTGCATTAGAAACTAGAGTGGCTTGCCCTCTGGTACTTACTATGTTAGTTTCTGACATCTTTCCTGTTTCTCTTCATAAATGCTCAGCCTATGGTGTCATAAGCCCAGCAGTGCAAAACTCCACCACAGAACTATGTGTGCCATTATAAAGTTCCTGACATCATAATATTAACCTAATTTCCCTTTCAGATTCACAATATATAATACTCAGAGAAGAGCCTTTTTAAAGTAGCGTTTCTTTCAGCCTGAAAATGCAACCATTTGACAAGAGAACAGACTCTTTAACTCATCCCTCAGCATTTATAAATACAAGACCAAAACCTTTGAACTATGTCCTCACCAACAGAGAACTTTCTTTGCACACAGCATTTTTTAAGATGTGAAGTGTTTGCTATTTTTTAAGTTAAATTATGTTTTGAACACAGGGACAGAAATCAACACATGCTGCCTTGCCAGCAAATTGTTACAAACAATATAGCACTGTGACTGAACTAGCTCCCCTCTTACTACTCAAGATCCACTCAGAAATGAAACTGGGATGGCTGTGTGCAAATTACTACCCTTGGAAAGCACAAGGATCGCTGTTCTGCTGCCAGTGCCCATGATCACACAGGCACCAACCTGACCATAAGTATTACAGGAAATACGTCAGCCATATTCTCCAATTGTGGTACTAATAAGGAAAGTTATCTCTAAAATCATGCCCATATTTTAAGCAAAGCTGCTTGATGGTAACAAGGGAAGCCTTTCACAAAGAAGTAGGGGTAGGTGTTACCTGGAGCACTTCTATTGGTACAGGTTTGTTTGGGAGGCGGGTAGCTGAAATAATCTTTATAATCAGTGGATTCAATTCATGTTTTTGTCTTTCAGACAGAAGAGGCGTTTCCACAGTGAAAGTCATGTAAGCATCTAAAACTTCAGGAGTGCTTTCCGCCAGGCGACCGATCACTGATTCTTCTCCTTTTTCAACATGGAAGATTAAATACAAACCCATCAAAGCACCCCTATTTGATGCAATTAATGACAAACCTCCACTAAATTTGTATTAAAATAAAACCAAAGAATAACTGCTTCAAATATTATTTATCTTTTAAAACAGGAGGAAAACAGTCCCCAAAGCAGTGTCAGAACCCCCACTGGGACTAACGGCTGCAAGCACACAGAAGTTTCTTTTTAAAGCTGCACATAGACAGTTCACATAAACACAAAACTTAAAGCACTTCAGAGACTCTTCATTAAAATTAAACTCTTTGTTAAAGGTAACAAGCACCTTTAACCAAACTGTCTTCTCTGCAAGCAGCTTTGCCACACTCAGGAGCTAAGTGCTGTGTCGCATGGCATATCGCTACTTCTGTCTGCGTGCACACAACAAAGGGGAGGTTTAACTCCCTACACATCAAAATAGGACAACATATATTAATAATGAATTTTAATCCAGTCGCAGTCAGAAAACCCCAGAAACAACCCACTCTACCCTGAGCAATATCCCACCTTCCAACACATTCTAAATCCAACAGTACACAAGAACTTAGATGCTCACACTGACAAGTACAAGGCAGAATCAGTTTTGACATCCTGCCCTTCAGAGCACACAGATCCCTGGTCAGCCTTCCCCAGATCAAAACCAAATCCCAAATCTTTCTTAGCAAGACAGCTTTTATCCAGAATGTGAAAATCCCTAGGGATCTTTCAAGGCTGTTTCCACCAGGCAGACCCACCAGCACAGGCACTTCAGAGGAGACACAGAGCACATCCAGCTCGTTGATCCCTCCCTAACAGAGTAATACCTGAGAGGAGAGGCATGGCATCTAGCTGCAGGGATGCAATGCAGTACCTCTCCGCTGCAGTAGCATCAATGCTTCTTTTAGCAACAGAAGCTTTTCTACCTGTTGATGGAAGGCAGGGGCGGACTGAGTAAGAAGGAGGAAACATTTTGATGCAATTAATCAAAGAACTAAATTATTCAGTGGATAGCATAATTCAGTACTGTCCTTAGAAAAAGATGCTGATTACATACTACCACCAACCTAGGCTAGTATTTCAATATGCCCAAATTTCCATTGCAGAGTCCACTATATACTGTACTACATACAGAATCCTTGCTCTACAAGAAAGTTAAATTTACAACAGCAAGCATTACATGTTCATGGAATCACCCAATCTGAATTTATCCCTGCCACATGATTATTCTTTCCTTGGATATAAGCATTACAACACCTATCTGGTACTCAGTGATGCATATTCTATTGTTTCCAGGGCTGTTGGCCCTGATTTGTTGCTATTCCTATAATAAAAGGAACGGCAGAATGCTTTAAGGACAAATGTCCTTCCACTCAAGTGGAAGGAAAGAGAGACTTGCAATGTATTACTAAAGTTCTATGTTTTGATGTGACAAGAAATATTAGCAGTACCAGAATTACACTGGGGAAAGAACAGTCCACCCTGAGCATAAGCGAAATGATAACCCACACAGAGAACCCCTTACAAAGTGTGTCATTGTTTATCAAAAGTTCCTAAAGGAAACATCCAATTGCCTTAATTTTGAAAGAAATTGCATGTGGAAGTTTGGGAGCAATTGTGTTGAACTGATGACTTCAGCCACGGGTCTCCAGAGTCCTGGGAAGGAAAGCTCCCACCAGAGCCACAAGGTGAACACAGCAGATGTGGCTTGGGGTTAAGCTCTTCAAACACTCCCTGTGCTGCAACCTGAGCTGTGTACGGCCATGTACACACACACAGGAGGGCTCAAAATGCCTGCCTCTTCCTCTGCATGCCCTGTTTCCAATTGGTGTTTTCTTTACTACTCTTACAAGGTCTGCCCATAAAAGCAGGAGCACCACACTCTGCCACTGTGCACAGCAACAGAAACCAGTTGTCATGTAAAGATTTGTGTGAGACTCTCAGCGCCTTCACTTACTTTGACAGAACAATACTATAGCTGAATGTAATCACTTATGCCCAGTGATACTTACTGATAAGCAAATTTACTCTTTATAATGTACACTGGGAGTATGGTGTACTGCAACCCTGCGATGCTGTGCTGGTTTCTGGCCAGACAAGCTATTTAGCACAGCTGAGTTAATATATGCTCCAGTGTGCAGTTACAGTGGTATCATCTGCTCCCATCTTCCGCAGGACCTTTGTCAACTGTAAGCTACAGGTGAGAGAGCAAAGTATCACCCAGTGTGGCTGTGGTTTTTCATTTAACATAATGAACTAGCACTGGAAACAAAAATGGACTGTAAAGCACAGTGGAAAAAAGCAATGCAAGGGATCTGAAACAACAGCTTGATCATTTCACAGCCGGAATAAGTGTTTTAGTTCCAACATCACTCTTTAATCGCTTTACAAATTTCAACATTGCATTTCCAGGCCCCTTGCAAACATCTATCACCTCACTCCTGGAACACTCCACATGGTAGAAAAGGACCACCATCATCATCATCCCTGTTCCATATGACTCACTAAGGACACTGTAAATCAATGTTTTATTAGGTGCTGAAGAAACACAGAAAGCTCATGGCAGAGCCAGGATCAAAGCACAGGTCCCACAACCCTTTTCTTCTTTGTTTTAACCTTGAATTCCTTAAAAAAAAAATCAATATTAAACTCAAAACTAGTCCTTAGTTCCATCCAGAACTTACCTTTTGTGGTGGCTGCTTTGTCTCCTCTCACATTACCAATTCTTTTCTCAGTTTCTTTTGCAGCTGAATTAACTGGAGGAGCAGCTGAATTAACTGGTTTCTGCTTCAGAAGCTGGGTCGTATCCAGAAGTGGGGTTTTTGCAAATACCACACTTCTGAAACCATTAAAAAGATCAGAAGTTATGTAAGAAACATGGAAAATACAAAACTCAATCCCTGCCACGCTGATGATCCCACCAAAACAAGTGCTTCAAAGAAAAACAATCCAAGTCTAAAAGAGCCCATCAGCCAGCATATACATGTAAAGGAGATCAAAAAGGGTATCAACAGATCCATGGTCCTTCTGAGTAAGAGACCAAGTAAGTACCTGAAGAGATGCATAAAGTAAACCGCCTTGTAGTACATACTACAGTCCCTTACTTACAGATTTTTCTGCACATCTGCTTTGCTTTTTGAGGAAAGAGCAATACATCTGTTCTGTTACTGTTCATGTTTGGTACATCCTGCAACACAATTCCAGATAAACCACTAATCTAGAATTAATACAGTTTTGCTCTGTTATAGGAACAATTCTTCCTCGGGGGGAAATGCAGCCAGGAAAGCTGTTACTCAGTTTCAGCTTTAACAAGCTTCCCAAAGTTTGTAAGATCAGCCACTGCCGTAAATGGTTCTTCACAAGACATCACATATTCTATTCCCTAAAGTACGTATGTTCCTTACAAATCTGACATATTATTGCTGCTGAAAAACGAATATTAATCTGAAACAACAGAAAAGGCTGTTCAACAGAGATTAATCTCACTGCATGTTAAATCTTCCGAATAAAGGATTTTGCTGTCCCTGTCTTCAGACACTTGATAAATATTGGAGCTGAAGGGTGGTAGTACAAGACATACCACAGCAAAAGTATTTTATCTGCAAAGAACACATTCAGCCCTCAAGATTCCTCACAAAGGGGGGCTGAATTGGTGGTAGGAATTTATGTGCAGTTCAAGGAAATACAATGTTTGTCCAAGAAATTTTTCATCAGTAGTCACAAAAATTGACCCCTCTTTTGATTGGCTTTATAGGGGTGATTTGCAATAACAGCAGTGTGAAAATAAAGGCATTTGGTGATGGTTTGAGAGGTACGATATTTAATAACGAAGTAAGTATGGTTAAACATGTAGACAGATGCAGTCACTCTACTCTTTTACACACCTATTATGACATTTCTTTGGGTTTTTTTAAGACTTTGATCAAACATTTTATTGCTGATTACATGGACTCCAACAACTCTATGTCCTCTTGTCACCTCTGAGTACAACTAGAATTACATGCTTGGGACACAACAGCCAACTCTCCTCTCATAGCTTTTCACAACTGCTTTAAGGCTTTCTGGTGCTGAATACTGCCTGCAGATTATCATATTCAATCTACAGCATTTTCTCTCAGATTTATTACTATATGCAACTTCTTCGCTTTACCCTTGGCATTAAATCTTTCAAGCATCCTTTCCTCCTCATCCTCCCAGGAATTTTAATCCCAGAGGTCTAAGTTCTTCATCTGCTTCACAAACATTATTTTCCTTCAGACAGGTATCCATGCAGTGAGCAACAAATCAAGACTGTTGGCTGAATCAAATCAAGCCTGAAGCAATGTAGGTTTATAGCATTGAAAAGAATAATCCATTACTCAGATTAAGCCAAGCATTTCCCAAATAACTCTACCTATCCTCAGCGACATTTCAAAAGGGATCATAGCTGGGAGTGGGGAGCCAGAAGGTTGCTGTGTCATCTTGCAGCACTAAAGATGATCAATGTTAAAAATCCAGCTTTCTGAGATCTTTGTATTCCTATTAAAACACAGCCAAATTGTTAATACATGTAATGGAAACTAAGCAATGAATGACAGATTGTCAAAATAATTGCTTCAGGAAAAATCTATATAAAGAAGTTTCCATGAGGTTTTATAAGTAAAACATCATGCTAAGAAGAGAAACAGCCCTGCTAAAGCTAAAAACAATGAGGCTGTTTCATTTGCCTCTAGTAATTAAAAAACCCCAAATCAGTGCAGAGTCAGAGACTCTTCAGACCATCACTGTACACAGGAACCTCCAGGTGTTGGGAGTAAATGAAGCAAACTGTAGTGTGGAGTCCACAGAGGTAATGTGGGATTCAGTGGTGGATTTGTTGGAAACCTCCCCACTGCAGATTGAAAAAGCAAAGAAGATATCAGACCATATGTGGGCATTTACAGCTGCATTAAGGATTTTTCTGGAACCAGTTTGAGAGAAGAAATGCTGTACACAATGACAGAAATGCTGTGTACAGTGATCTGCTCCCCAGCTGTAGACTTTTGACAAAAATGAGAGAAGATGGAAGCTGCTTATTTGGGGAAAAAAGATTTCTTTCCAGGTGTGCAAAGAAGCAGCAAAAACTTGCCAATAAAATTGGTAAAATATAACCTCCTGGTTCACAGATCTGCTTTTAGAGTCAGCTGCTTGTCAGGTAACTCACTAGCCCTCCACCAGGAATGATCACTACAAGAACAGTTCTTTGAACATGAAGCTAGAAAGAAACATCACCACAGTCACAATGCAGGTGGTATGAGAATATTCAGGTATATAAAAGAGCAACGATGATATAAGTAAGGATACAGAATCACCGAATAGTCTGTGTTGGAAGGGACCTTCAAAGCTCATCTAGTCCAACCCTCCCACAATGAGCAGGGACATCTTCAACTAGGTCAGGTTGTTCAGAACCACATCCAGCCTGACCATGAATATCTCCAGGGATGGAGCACTCACCACCTCTCTGGGAAACCTGAGCCAGTGTTTTAGACCCTCATTGTAAAAAGTAACATCAATTAGTTTTATTCCATTTGAGCTTCACTTTGAGCTCACATTTTCATTGTGTCATTGAACTGCAATACTGCTCAATACACTTCCAGTAATGATTTTGGAAGGGTTTAGAAAACTATCAGAATATTTCTACCTAAAAATTATTGCTATTCCAGTTAATCTGTACTGAAAATTAAGGTTGCCTGAAGGCTAAATACATGCTCTGCATTTTCCAAAATACTGATCTCATTTGTCTGTGTTTCACCAGAACATTGTTACTGCCATGACATATAGCAGAAATGCATGCAAGGGACCTGCAACAGCACAAGGAACTACCCTCCCAGACTTAAACTGGACAAATAGACTTCAAACATCCTTGTACTTCAGCAATATAGATGCTTATGAAATGCAGAGCAAGTCCCACATCAGGTAATGCCCTAAGGGTCTACATTAAATCTTACACACTGTAGACACCCATCTTTGAGCAGAAAGGCCATGCTCATGGGACACAAAGCAGCAGCAATTCACATTCTGAGGTACAAAGCAACATTCACCAGTGCTATTTGCAGAGTGAAAACCCTACAGTTTCAACAATACCAAGTCACTTTTGCACTGAGTATCTCCTCCCATTAACAGCTAAAATTCCATTCCAAAGGTTGTTTCTTCATTTCTATTAACAGAGATATGTAAAATATAAGCGGACTAGCCCAACTGATGCTAGCAGCTACAAAGCTTCAGAGTGCCCCATTTTATTTTATCATGCAATCACATGGCATTTGCTTTCATATTTAAGAATACAGCACAAAAGGAAATGGCTCAATTAGCAAAGGCTGTAGCATGGTGGCAATGAGCAGAAGTGTCCACTCAAGTCTATAAACCAGGAACGGAGGACTGTTGAAAACGGAACAGTCAGCAGACAGAGCACTATGCAAGAAGGTGTACCAAGACACTGATTACAATCAAGACTCTCTCAGGTCTTCCAGCACAGCACCTTTGCTAAAGCAGTGTTCAGTCTGCAGCAGCTCGACAGGACACAGGCTGGAAGCTTCAAGCAAGGTGGGTGGATTTGCTAAATGCTGGGAGAATGGGTCTTTTAAGATCGTTTTGCATTCAAGAGAAAACTATCTGAAATAAACTAAAGATTTTGCCTCTGTGTGCAACTGGACATTCTTGCTGATTTTCTTCATCTCTGCAAGTGGCAGGTTTCCTTCCACAGCACAAACCCCACGCCATCTGAGCTGCAGGATTCACATACAGATCCACTCTAACGGCATACAAAACACTCAGAAACATTCATCTCTATAGCTGAGTTCATAAATTTGTGTTGAAGGCAGTAGGAGTCCCCTCATGGGGCTCATTATCTTTTGAGCAGAATAACAATCTGACTACATCTTGTTCAGGAGAAATACGTAACAGCAGAAAGTTAGAAGGGCCACCGCAAAGCTCAGGAGTGAGTTCATTCTCTTGTGCTATCACCCACTCATGTTTTAGAAACAAAATGGGAACCTTGAGAAAGTAGTTTAAGAGTTCATACATTTTTAGGTGACATTCTGGATGACACATTTGAGATACACCCTAGGCATGATTCATTTCTAGTTCAAGTGCAATGTTTTCCCTTATGACTAACACCCAGGACAACACGATTCTTTTTAATGCTCTAGTTTCTCAAGCCTTGAACCCTCAAACCTTTTTGACATTTTGAGAGAGTTACAGACTAATTGGTAGAAATTTACCACTGAAAACTATTAATACAAAAGCCTTACTAAACCAAAGGATGAATAACAAAAAAGCAGAACAGCACAAATAGGAAACTATGCTATCACAGCAGTATGAACTCGGGATTATCTCAGCTGTGCTAGAACACTACCTCATGGTAATCTGACCCAACACAAACTCATGATTAATGAGTTATCTTTCAAGCTCAGAAGCCAGCAAGGCCTGGTCTGCTAGCAGCTGGTCTCATGACACCAACTTCAACCTCCCAGAATGAATGAGGTGCCCTCCACAACTCCACTCCTCACTTCAGCCACTTCCTAACACTTTCCATTGAGCAAGCTGAACAAGTAGAGTAACTCCTCATTATTCCTGCATCTAAGCTCACAGACACTATCTTGTCATAGAATCATAGAACAGCTAGGTTTGGAAAGGACTTTAAGATCACCTAGTTCCAAACCCTCCAATGGGCATTTCCCACATAGAATCATAGAATAGTTAGGGTTGGGAAGGACCTTAAGATCATCGAGTTCCAACCCCCCAGCCAGGAGCAAGGACACCTCACACTAAACCAAACATTAACTAAACACAAACTAAACATTACCTGGAGTCAAAAGGTACAAGTGAACAGAAGAAAACCCATGCACAAACAAGTAACCCAAGCAAAGTGTGTTATTTTATGTAATTATTTCATTAACAGCTAATTCACCCCAAATATACTATTAACAAGATGCACTAAAGCAAATCTTGATGCTTTTGCTCCTTTCCTGTCATCAGTAGTTATTGGTGCAAAAAGCAGTGGTTAGCCATTTCTGAAACCACATAATCATTATAAACCACTAAAACCCCATAATAGTGAAGAACAAATGCATCTTACACTTCTTTTTAACACCTGAACATTTCCCAGTGCAACGTTCTCACCTTGCCTGATCTGCCCTTGGTGGATGTAGCGAACCACCATCAGCTGTTGCTGGCCCATTCAGATCAGCTTCTCCTGCTGAATTAAAACAAGTTTTACGTTTGTTATCAAGTACTGTTATGTTTTGGTAACTCCAATAAGACTAACAAAATTCATCTGTAAAACTTGAGGAAAATATGATAAAAAGTCATATGCAAGCTGGATTTATAACTCACAACCATGATGCATTTAATTTTTGCTTCCATGTAAAGGATGAGTTTGAATAAGCATTAAAATAAAATAAAATAAAATAAAATAAAATAAAATAAAATAAAATAAAATAAAATAAAATAAAATAAAATAAAA